>NW_019167960.1:192175-423394 GCF_002303985.1 Durio zibethinus | reverse complement strand
TTAAGCACAAGGGATGAATCCCATCTTTGTCTTGCGTGGGAACTAGAGTAGCATATACGGAGGAATAGAGAGAGGAAACCCCTAGCTTTTTTAATATTTTAGAAGATCGAGTTGCAAAGCAATATTTGTTAAGTTTTGGGATTAATCGACCATTAAACCTTTGTTTAAATTTCATATCGTTTGATATTAAACGTTTCCAAAAATTATATTACAAATAAACTTGTTTTTAATAAGGGGATTTGAATTTTGAATTAGGCTGAAGCTAACAAGAAAACATGAAACTGATTCTTGAGATAATTACCCTGAATCCTGACCGTTGGTGATGCAAATAACATGCAGGAGATAGGGTAAGAAATGAAAAAGTACGTAAAAAGCAGCTGCTATCCTACATATTTTTCTGGATAATTACTTATGTATCATTAAATATTCTTTACATAATCCTTTTGCAAATGTTCATTCGCTTCTTCTTCTTCTTCATGAAACCAGTTTCAGCGGACAGATTTTCAAAAGGTTAATTTTATCAAGAAGATCTGTATGTTTTAAAAACTTTGTTGTCCAAAGTATTTAGTGGTCAAAAAAATATAATAATTTTTTTTAATGATAAAAGTCTTCAACAAATAGTTATGAATAATTTTGAATATAAATTTGATATGTCAAATCGATCTAATATATTTAATGTTATATTTGTTCAATCACATTTTTATTATCTTTTAATGATTCTTTATTATTTATCTATAAATATAAATGTTCAGATACTATTAAGACAAATATGTTCTACTCTTAATTTTTTTATTATTTCTTTCAAACTTCACTTATTTTTACTTGTATATCAAAACAAACATAAAAAATATTCTTTATTTTTGTCTCCAAATATCATTTTTTTTATTTTTCTAAAAATACCTTGACATCAAAACCCATCATGAACATATGTGATTTTTATAATTCAAGATTTTTTTTTCTTTAATCTCTTCAAAGATGACGATAGAATCTTGAAGAAGTAATAAAGTAATCTTGTACTCACCATGAAAAAATGTATTATATGGCAACCAATTACAAGGAAAACAGTAGGAAAAAGAAATTCACATATATAATGCAATTGTTTTGATTTTTCTTAAGGACGTCATTACACTTGTCGGTTCTCCCCAATATAAAAGGTTAAAAAGACGCCTTCCTACCATGTATAGGATCCAACTTACCCTTAACAATTGACAACCCAAATGTGATGATGTCTACAATTGGCATAACACTAGCCCAGTTTGTTTAAAGTTAATCAATCCGTATCATAAAAAGACGACACCAAACCTGGTCATCAAATCCATTTCATGCTCAAAAGGACAGAAGGGGGCTCCTCCAATTTCCAATCAAAAGGGAAAGGGGAAAAAATTAAGTGGAATAGTAGGGTAAAAAGATTTGTCAGCACTTGCATTCCTAGAATCTATTATCCGGGTGGGGAGATTACGACTAAGATGTCCCGGGGCTTACACCCATGTAATGTGAGCCGCCAAGTCTCAGAGCTGGAAACGACTGTTTTATCAGATTGATTGGTGTCCTAGTTAGGTCCTGCGCAATTCAGCAACATGGATCCATGCCAAAACCATTACACAAAAATTAAAGCTGAAAACAACAAATTTCTTCTTCCAAAAAGTATTCATTATCATTGGGATTTGTGACAACCAACCCCTTGTGGTTTTTGACAGGAGGTTTCTCATCAAGGCCCGGGCCGGAACAAGCATTTTCCAAAAGAGAAGACAGTTTTTAGACTTCACTGTCAAATCGGAAAAGGAGAGAAGAAGTTAATTCATATTGCTATACCTTTTGTTTCTGCTACTTCATCTTGGTATATCCAATCTAAATATATACTTTACTGTAAACTAAGAGGGGTCACATTACAATACATCTCTAAAGAGCAATAAAAGGAATGTTTGCAATGAGAGTTTTTTTTATTATTATTACATATTTTTGAAGGGAAAATTGTAAATAAAGGTACAAATATTGATTAAATCCTACTACGTATACTTGTGCAAGCATTTGTTGTTCACATAAGAGATTGTTAACACTTACTGATGCAATGCACGTTGATATCTTGGTTGTAACAAACGCCTCCACTTTGTACTCTTTTTTTTTTTTTTTTTAGTTTCATGAAATTTTAGAAATATTCTTGAAATAATTTTCAATTTTGTGACTTAAGAACCTGTACTGCAAAAAACTGCTTCAACCCTTGCTGCAGATGGTCCTCACCTCAGTGAAAAAGACATGCTGCAAATGGAGTATGTTTGTATAATCAGATCGGAAAACTCAAAAAACCTTCAAACCTTATAAGTAGAGACATGTTAAGATATTAGCTGTTTAATATTTTCTTGCGTCTTTCAACATTCAGAGCCGCAGCAGAGCTAGAGCTAGAGCTGAGCTCATGAAACAACGTGAATTTTTTAAATTCAAAAGAAAATTACTGTGAATTGACTTTTTCTTGCTTCCAAATATAGTATTTTGCAATGTAAACATTACACTAATAATAATTCAAAATCATAAATAAGATTGTAAAAAGGAATATTTAAGAAGAAATTAAGAAGTTGTGATAAGTGCAATTTTTTTAAAAAAGTAAATTGAGATTTTCATTCACGAAAGTAACTTATTGCAATGTACACTAATAACAGATGAAGGAAATTGGGAGGATGACAGAATAAGCTCATAAAACATATATGCTGGATAGATTTATAAAAATTGCGAGTTTGAGAAGATTAATTTAAATCTGTAATATTTTTTTAAAATGAATTAAGTAGATAATGATAGAGGAAATTAAGAATTTTGAAAATAAAGCTTGAAATTTGAAAATTAATTTGTGAATTAATGTTTCTCCTGTGAGCCTTTTTGGCTGATTTAGATCGAAGTAAGGAAACGTATTTCTTAGTTTTCTAATGTTTTGCAATAAGCAGTCTGATTTTTATTAGTTTAATCATGGAAAAGTGATATCAATTAAGAATATAATCGATTAGGTTTAAATCGATAAAATATTAAATTTGAACTTGATTCGATATTTAAAATTTAAAATTCGATTCGAATTTAATTAAATTTTATTTTTTTAATTTGAACTCAATTTAAAATAAAAATTAAACTATTCAAATTTATTTAATTAGATTTGATTAATATGTAAAAATAAACTTAATTTTTATATTCAATAAAAATTTGATTATTTATGTTAAATTTAAATTCGAATTTAAAATATTTTATTAATTAAAATAATTAAAATATAAAAATTTAATTAAATATATGAATTATTAGAATTAAATATAAAAATATTTAAATTTAATTTAATCGATAAATTAAATTATTTATATTTAAATTTACTTTGATAATAATTAAATTAAATTTAAATTTTATTTTAATTAAATTTAAATAATTTATAAATATTAATATATAATTTATGTTTTAAGACAATTATAGAATATGCAAAGCAAAGAGAAGTAGTGTAGGTAGCTAGAGTAGTCTTTTTTAAAAGGTAAAACTGCCTTATTCCTTTAATCATCTTGTTCAAAGAGATATAATCAGTATTTGTAATAAATGGTTGGTCGGTCCATCACTACTCTTAACGAATTAGCGTGAGAATCCAAAACTATGCTATTCTCTTCCACGTTTAGTATTTATATATTAATTTAAACCAATTTCACTTGTACTTCGCTCTGCCATGCTACAGCTGGCTGCCTGCCTGCCTTACTTGTTTCTTTTAGCGACCAAAATGTTTTATAAATTGTTTTTAAACAATACCATTTATATATATGTATTTTTTTTTAATTAGAATAGCCAGTTGTGGAATCTTGTTGGATATGTTATCACTGCTGAATGCTCATCCTCTTTACTTTCCCTAATATATTCCTTCCTTCACTAAATATTATTTTCCCAACAAAAAAAAACCTTCTTTTTAAGAGATGAAGCTTTTGACTTTAGAGTTCCATTTGATGCAATTGCAAAGACATAATAACTTACTTATTGAAAGATAGAAGAAACCAATACAGCAGAAGACATTAATTTCCTTCTTTTATGGTTTCAAAAATGTCAAATGTAGCCCACGTTAAGATTTAAAAGTCAAGCATAACATCTTTTTCTTTTTGTTTTTATCTTTCAGTAAGCAAAGTATATCCATTTTTTTTTTCTTTTCGGAAAGGAAAAAAAGAAGGCTTCATTGCCTCAAGAGAAAAGGAGCACTATATATAAAACTAAAACCATACTGTGTTTTTTTTTTTTTTTTTTCAGTTAAAACTTAAAAGTGAGTAATCCTTATCCCTATCTATCCACATGATGCGGTGAAAGCAAAAGAAACAAAAGCAGGGCATTGAATTTGAGCGATTCTCTCTTAATTTTTTTGTTTAAAAAGAAAGAAACTAGTAGTACTAGCTAGTAAGTAAGTTGTTAGTTTCTGTTCATTACAGGGATCATTAAATAGGACAGGTCATAAGTCATGTTCAGTCTCCACTCCTCTCTTGTGCATGGAAATGTGTGTCAGTTTCAACTTTCAGCTACAACAACGTTTTCTTCCTTCTTCTCAACCAATAAATTCCCTGCTGCCTGCAGATCTCTTTCTTCTTCATAACTGATCTTCCTCAGATTTATCTATTGATCAAGTCTAATATTTCCACTTCAGATCACTACTTAGTTTCCGACATGCTTAGATCATTAGCCAGGTACTCCTTGATTAATTTATACCTTCAAACTTAACTTGTGTTCCTTCTTTTTGTTTGACTAATGAATAATCCAGCAGGCAGTTCAAGTTTGTTACCAATGATCTATTCAGTAAGCAAGTAAGATTTTACTCCGCAGATCATGGTTCTCGCAGGAGGTAATTCAGCTTTTATCAACTACACCTTTCTTTTCATTTTTTGAATGGTAGAGTTTTGAGATTGGCAAGTTTATCACCTTGGTGGTGGATATATGGGTTAAACGATCTTCGTTTCTCTTTGAAATTAAATCTTGTGCCAAAAGCTGATGCTGAGTTCTAATTCTGAGCAGATCACATGTTTTCCATTTGAGTTTTAAAAGCATTAATTTTAATTTCAAGCAAGCATTTGTGATCTTTATTGTTTAATGATCTTTCCATGGCTTCACCCCTTACATCTAGCAAACCATTTTTTCTGAAAAATACTTTTGTATGAGGAGACGTCTTAAGAAAATTAATGTAGCTAGTCTACACATGCATACAAGCTCGAGATCTGCCATATTTGAAGGTTCCTTTTGTTTTACCCAATGTTTCAGTCTTTGGCTTTATCATTTTTAACATGATGAAAACAGATCACTAACTTTTTTTTTTTTTCCAAATTATGTAATCATTAAACATTTTTGGTTGAACCTTATAACCTGTGGTTACTTTGATAATGGGGAAATTGTGGTCCTTTCAAATATTTGTTGTAATAAAGAATTAATTGTCATCAATATTGGTTGTCCGCATGCATTTGACCTTCATTGAAGCTTAAGAAAAAAACAGACAATTTTCTTAAAATTTTATAAATTTACATATCATGCTTTTTAATACTAAAAAATTTAAAAAAAAATTATGAAAAACTAATTTATATAATATAAAAAATAAAAGAATTAGGTGTTACAATAAAAAAAACTTTGGGACATTTTAAAAAAAAAGATGAAAAAAAAAGTGACAAAGTGAGTATTCGATTGGACATTGCTAAATGGATTGGCATTAATTGTCATCATTATGAACATTCGTTTTTTCAATACATTTTTTTGAATAAAACAATCATTCGCCCCTTTTTCGCGTATGGTTAATATCTGCTTGCTTATTTGGTTGTTCGTTCGAAAAAAGCAGGTTAGAAGGCAAAGTAGCCTTAATCACAGGAGGTGCAAGTGGGCTTGGCAAGGCCACTGCTTCGGAGTTCATAAAAAATGGAGCCCATGTCATCATTGCAGACATCGATTCTCAACTAGGGCCACAAGCTGCCAATGAGCTGGGCCCTGAAGCCCAATTTGTTCACTGTGACGTGGCCATTGAGTCCCAAGTATCAGAAGCTGTAGAAATTGCCATGGACCGTCATGGAAAACTGGATATAATGTTCAACAACGCAGGCATAGCTGGGCGGGCATTCCCACCGAGCATTGCAGAGCTTGACCTAGATGAATTTGATAGGGTAATGCGGATCAACGTTCGAGGCATGGTCGCGGGGATAAAGCATGCAGCCCGAGTGATGGTTCCAGTGGGATCAGGCTCCATTCTTTGCACGTCGAGCATTAGTGGGATTATGGGTGGGCTTGGGCCACATCCATACACAATAGCAAAATTCACAATACCTGGAATTGTCAAGTCCGTAGTTAGCGAACTATGCCAAAGTGGGGTGAGGATCAACAGCATTTCACCAGCTCCAATTCCAACTCCAATGGTGATACGTCAAATAGCTCAAATATACCAAGGTGTTCCAAAAGAGAAGGTAATTGAGATTATAAACGGGTTTGGGGAGCTTAAAGGAGCCAAATGTGAAGAGATAGATGTGGCAAAGGCTGCATTGTACTTGGCCTCAGATGAAGCCAAGTACGTAACAGGTCATAATTTGGTCGTTGATGGAGGGTTCACCAACTTCAAGAATCTTAGGTTCCCCGAACAGCTTGTTTAATACCATCCCTTTCGTTTTGCTTTCTTCTTTGATTGCCATTATCATATTAATTAAATTAGCTTTTGCTTGATATAAATATATGGACCAAGGGATTTATTGATCAGTACGTTTGTGTGATGTAAATGTAAAACTTATAAATACTGAAACTGAAATAAATATATAACAAAAAAATTAAGGGAAGAGCTAATACTTTATTGTTTGCGAAATTTAAAGTAAATAAATAACAAAATATAAGCCCATTGGATGCATATATACTTAATTTAGAGGTAGGAAATATATCGGAATAGCTAAGCCAACACTCATTTTTGAAAGGTGGCAAATGTAGTCAAGGAAAGACGAAAAGGACAGCTGAGAAGGACAAACATGGGATATATAAATATGCTCAAATTAAAAAAAAAAAAGAAAAGAAAAAGTTAGTTCCACGCATTTTATATATTTAGTCACGAGAGGTGCAACCCAAAATATTAATGACCTTGGCTTGGAATAATATATATATATATATATATTTGCAGCACTGATCTGATGTATATATTGTGTTTGCCAAGAAAATTGTACTCCCATCTCATTCAAGGAATACTTACTCTCTTTTTCAGATTTATTCATTCAACTCATCCAAAATTTGATTGATTTTGGCTGAAACTCACTTTTCCACCTTTGGTTTCTAACACCATTTCTAAATAATTTAGGAGGTTAAATCTTGTTCCCTTACTAATTTACTACTAGTACTCATATATGGATATGGATATTTATGAAATTGCAAAGACAGCAGTAGGCCAATATCCAAGAACTCATCATGTAATAGCCAATAGCCAATAGTCAAAGCCCCATAGGGTTGGGGATACATGAAGAATGTAGATTGCATGCCTTTTTGAGCTGACAGAGGTGTCCCTCTATTAATAGCATAAGGTCCCAGGGTTTGGTTTGGTGTTGATAGCATAAGGTCCCAGGGTTTGGTTTGGTGTTGATAGCATAAGGTCCCAGGGTTTGGTTTGGTGTTGGTCCCGTCTATATAAGCTGTCATGGTGGGCTCGATCACATTCACTCCTCACCTTTTAAGCATATGGACACCAATCGAGAAAAAACTTCTCCATATCCACGTCAATGGAAGTACTATATGATCAAGCCTTACCTTAATTGTCAAACATTTGTGTAAGAAATTAAGCTAAGAAAATTTTATAGGGTGGAGCTGGGGGAGCTATCAGGCACCAGCATCACCACATGCCGGTCAGGTTCACATGTCGGGAGAGGCTAATGGCAAAGGCAAATTTGCAAACCGCCAAGTTAAAAAAACAAAGGGCGGGCAGGTACTGTACAAACAACTATGATAGATCTTGACCTTGCATAGGAAGCCGTAGGACCATGCTTTTGATTAGTCAGTTTCTCTTAATTAGTTGCATGTTTGCCACGTGTTCTTTCATGTTATCCACGTAATTGTAGTCTCTCACGTGAAGAGAGAGGCCCAAAGTCTTGAGTTAATTTTGTTGAAAGTTGAAACTCTGCTTCGCTTTCCCCTCTTCCTCCTCGACCCTGGAGTTTCTGGACGGCTTAAAGAAGTTGGCAAATGGCAAAGCTGCAGTCAGTTTTGATGTGCTAACCAAAATCTAAGTTAACTTGAACCATCATCATCGATCTCTAGATGAATAGAGAGGGAGACAAGTGTAATAATGGGAAGAGGAGATCATAAACGATTTGAATTAACAAGAGGGAAGTTGGGGAATAAAAAGCGAAGGGTTGATTGGGGAGTGGGTGCGGTGAGTGGAAAGAAGATCACGAGAAACTTGGGTTTTCTTTTGAAAAATTTATTCCAATTTAAATAAAGGTGTTGCATGGAGAAAATGGCAAATGAAATGGACTCCAATTGCTTTGCTATTTGAACGGGGAAAAGGGAAGAGGAAAGAAACCACAGCGTGCAATTTGAATGGTACTAGTAATTAAGAAAGCGGCAGAGGCAGCCATTGCTTGGTGTAGAAAGAGCTTCAGGTTAACTCAACTGTGACCACATGCAATGCAAGCTACAATCTGATCATCTTTTCTTTTTTTTTTTTTATTGTAAGAAATTAAAAAGGGAATATATGGGGTTAGAATGAATGAATGAATTAATGTATGATAGGTTTTGAATGTTAAGTAACAATCTCCTTCCTCGTTTGATCATTGGTGTGCTTGTCTCACTTCTCTTCTGGTGCCCTTTTTACTGCATGATGATATTATATTATATTCTTTGTTTCTCTCTCTCTCTCTATACCATGAATGATCCAATTGGCATGACAGATATCTTTCTGAAAGATCAGGGCATTAAAAAAGAAGTGAAAATGACGTGTAATAGTATGTGATTTCATTTAATAGCTAGCTAGAGAGGATCTATCATTGAACTATTTGTTCCATTTACCAGGCAGCGTTCAAGATTCACGCATGTTAATATACCCGTATATGATGAGTTATTGCTACAGGATTGATTTTTTTTTTTGTTGGATGGTCATTCATTGCCATTGGTCATGAAAGGGCAGCTAAATTTTTTTTTTTTTTTTGTAAAAGAAGGTTAGTGCCCTTACAAGAAGAGGGGATGATTAGGGATCGAATTGAGACAAGTTTTTACTCGTCATTGATCTGATCTAATTTTATAATAAAAAAATCTGAATTTGAATTCGAATTCGATTTTGATTTTTTGATTTTTTTATATTTAAATTTAATTCGATTCGAAATTAATAAAATATTATTTTTTAAATATAAATATATAATTATATATAAATAAAAAATTAAAAAATAATTTTTAATATAATATCAAATCGATTTTACCTAAAATACTAACCCAACTCGAATCTAATTTTTTCTTTAATAATATCCAATCCAATTCAATTCAATCCAAAATTTGAATTTAAAAAAAAAAAAAAATTAACCTTATATGATCAAGTTAGAATCTGTCGAACTCGAGTCGAACTACCAATCTTAAGAATGACAGAGTAAAATTCAAGCTTTACATAACTTTCAATTAATCTCTTAATCACTAGATTAAAAAAGAAAAATCAGAGCAACTAATAATTATACACCAAGCAACTAATAATTATACACCAAAGTGCAGCCCTTAGATGATAATCGTGAAGGTAGTTGCTTAATTTGATTAATAAACGTTAAACCCCAAAAATACGTTAAAAAAGGTGTAAATTTCGCCATTAATTTAACTTGACACGTTATTGAATTTTTTTTGGCTAACATTTTTATTGAGTCTAAACTCATCAATTTAATTTAGTAAAAATCATAATCATAATATTAATTACCTTAAATTAAAATTCAAGCCAAATGCACAAAATGGATTGATAAAAAATGTCTCATGGTTGAAAAATTATTAGTAATACGAATAAAAATGATTTGAGTCAAATTTGATTTATTTTTTAATAATATATAATATTATAAACTTTTAAATTTGATTCAAATTCAAATCGATATTTTATTGAAATCAATTCAAATTTGATTTATAAGTTTTAAATTTTAAATTTTTATATTTTATATATTATTTTAATAAAATTTTAATATATTTATATATAAAATAATTATTTTTATTTTATAGAAATTTAAAATATATATACAAATTAACAAAATTTTATTTTAATATATATATATAAAATAATTATTTTGATTTTATAAAAATTTAAAAATATATAAATTAATAAAAATATATAATTTTATTCAATTTAATTTTTTTATTTTTCATATCTCGATTTAAAATTTAATATGAATTTAATATATATTTAATATCTAAATTTAATTTAAATCAAATAAAAAATAGATATAAATAACCGAATACTTCTATTTAAATCAATTTCTAAATTTTTCTAAGTAAAAATACCTCAAATCAATGGAGCTTATAGTAATAGTATTATATTATAGGATAAATAAAAAAAGAAAAGCAAGTAGCGGCAGGCACATGGTAGATAAACCAGGTAGCGGTCTCCATTCGTTTGTCTGAGATTGAGTGAGTACATTCGTAACGTTCAAACTTGGAATCTCTCTTTCTTTCCCCCAAAAATATGATGCTCTGCTGAAAAGCTACTTCACTTTTCTCTCCTTTCTTTCTCTCAATTCTCTCTTCTTTCTTCCCCTGCTGTAACTGCGTTCTCTCTCTCTCTCTCTCCCAAACCAACAAAAAAAAAAAAGGCTGAGAGCTTGAGAGTGAGAGAGATGGTCCTTGGAGCTAACGGCCTCGTTTGGATGGATGGAGAAGACGAAGAACATGCAGTTTCTTCTTGGACCCGAAACAACATCAATACTAGCGGCAATAATGAAATTGAGACTAATGAAGAGGATTTGAATATGTCCGGTGCTTCGCTTCCCACCTTCAATCCATGCTTGACACTGATTGGTACATAAACCCAGCTATGAACCAGGATCTTCAAATCAGAGAGCTTGGTTTCTGCTCCAACCAGGTTGATAACAGTCTTCCTCCTTCACAACCCAATTGATTCCTCTGCTTCTTGTTCTCCTCGCAGGCCTTCTTACTTGACCCTTCACAGTCACACCCTTTCTTGCCTCCTAAATCTTGCTTCTCTTCTCTCCTCAATGTTTCCTGCCACAACCCTTTTGACAATGCCTTTGATTTCGGTTCCGAAACGGCTTTTTATCGCTCAGTTTCAGCCGAATCAAACCCCCAATCTGATGAGTTTTCCTCAGACCCAAATGGGGCACTCCTGACTTCAGTTCGAGCTCAGAGTTTCAAGGTACAAGGTTGTTCACAGGAACTGAAAATGCTTCTGCTTTGAGTGGTGGTACTAGTGCTGGTGATTTTGCTGGATCGGCGAATGCCATGTTTATGAACAGAGGAAAGATTTTGAAGCCACTTGAAGTTTTCCCTTCAGTTGGTTCTGAACCAACTTTGTTTCAGAAGCGAGCAGCGATGCGGCAGGGCTCTGGTGGGGCTGATAAATTGGGGAATTTGGATGTTTCAGAGCTGAGATTTGGAGCGGAAGTGTCAGTAGCAAATCGGAAGAGGCATGAGGAAGGAGATATTGAAGAAGCCAATATCGATGTGTCGGGTTTGAATTATGATTCGGATGAGAGGAATGATGATTGCAAAGTGGAAGAGAGTGTAAAAAATGATGTTTTCAATTATGCAACTAGTACAGTTACTGGTGGTGGGGATCACAAGGGGAAGAAGAAGGGGATGCCGGCAAAAAATCTGATGGCGGAGAGACGGAGAAGGAAGAAGCTCAATGATAGGCTTTACATGCTTAGGTCTGTAGTGCCCAAGATTAGCAAGGTATATTATATTTGAAAATTCTTCAGGAATTAGTTATTACTTATTATAGACTAGCATATTCTTTTGTGGTCTTGCTATTGTGGTCATGTTGGTTTGTTCATGTTAATTGTTATAGGTATTCAAAATTAGGATCTTGATATGTGGCATTTGGTCTTGACTCTTGAATTAAATGCTAAGTTACCTAATTTCTGTTAGAGTTTGAGAACATGCATGCTTAATTTTAGTTTTTTCCCCCTTTGCTTTTAAGATTACATGTTGTCTGTTGAGTGCTTGTGATTATTGTTGTTTCGGGGTGATTTTAGTTAGACGTATATTACCTTGGTGTTCCTTTAATTGAAACTGGTAATGATGACAGCTACTCATTGTGCTTATCATGTCATAGATGGATAGGGCTTCAATACTTGGGGATGCCGTTGATTACTTAAAGGAGCTTCTGAAAAGGATCAATGATCTCCATACTGAACTTGAATCCACTCCACCTGGCTCTTTGATGCCACCATCTACAAGTTTCCACCCATTGACACCAACTCCACCTACCCTTCCATGTCGTGTCAAGGAAGAACTGTGCCCCAGCTCATTGCCAAGCCCTAAAAGCCAACAGGCAAAGGTAAAATTTTGGACTGAAAAGTTGACTTATTTTTTCCTATTTATTTGCTCAAGTTTTGCTACAATTGCTTGTTTTCTTTATTTCTATGAGAAATTGATGTTATTACTTAAAAGTCCTTTTACCTACTATGCAAAAAATTTAACATGCATGATAAATTTGAAAATCTTGAAGGTGAGAGGAGCAAAACATGGATGCCTATGTGTTCTTTTCTGATAGTGACTTGCATGATACCAGCTAGACAAATAAGTTAATATTGAGCTCGAATGTTGCATAAAGTTGTACTCTTTCTAATTCGAGTATGGACTGGTAGACTTTCAAATGATTTGTATTTAAAGTTGATTTTGGAAAGTTAACAATGCCCTGTTAAACATATACAATATGTTAGTTCTTGTCTATGTACTTGCAAGAACAATGGGGTCCAATATTTCGTCCATTTATAGATAGAACATGTGCTCATTAAACTTGTTAGGTTTTGAATTTGTTGATGGACCTTATCATGAAAAATAGAGTACTCTATATTAGATAAATATGATGTACTGAGGAGGCTGCAATTTTCATTTTTGAGCTTTTTTGTTTTTGTTCTTTTTCTCATTTTATTGATCATTTTCTTGTCTTCTGCTTAGCTTCTTGTTGGTTATGAAATGTTTTTATATATATATAAAGGAGTAATCATTAAACAAGCATATCTTGCTCGAAATACCCAGTTGCTAATAAGCATCCTGTTGATATAATCCCCTGCAATCCATGAACAGCCTCTTTCACTTAAGAACAACTGAAGAAGTAATAATTTTCTTGCCATGAAGCCTTGAATTCCTTTCCATCCATACAAAATAACTGAAGAAGTGAGATATTTGTTCTTTCCCTGGTCAACAATATTCTTTATATATTTATATGCTAGGCTTTTGTTTCTTTGCACTTGGATGTAGAACTTATGTCAGACATGATATACATTTTGGACAGACATATGCTTGCCAAAAACTTTCACCAGGTTGTGTCAGTGTAACTTGTTACAGACAATTCTTTTTTCCTAAATGTTTTGAACAATAACTCAAGTAAACTCCTAATTTTCACATTTCTATTTCTGAATTTCCAGGTGGAGGTTAGGGTAAGGGAAGGAAGGGCTGTCAACATTCACATGTTTTGTGCTCGCAGGCCAGGTCTCTTGCTCTCCACTATGAGAGCCCTAGACAACCTTGGATTGGATATACAGCAGGCTGTAATCAGCTGTTTCAATGGGTTTGCACTGGATGTGTTCCGAGCTGAGGTGCACTTCTTCCTTCTCTTCTTGTCTTCATCTGCTTCTGGTGATATTTCCATTTAAAGATCAATTTTAATTTGCGCATCTATCCTAGAGATTATATATGTTCTTCTCACATGATTGCAACTAACATCTCTGTAACAATTCAAAACCTCTGAGATTGAGGGGTCTCTTCTTCTTATTGTCCTGTTGTATAAGTTTTCAGGTCCCACTAAAATCCAAATAAGAAGATTTTGTCAGTGAATGGATGAAGAAATGGATAATTTGATTATTTGGTTTGTTGTTTAACAGCAAAGCAGGGAAGGGGAGGACGTAATGCCTGAGCAAATCAAAGCCGTGCTTTTGGATTCAGCAGGCTTCCATGTGACTTGAAAAGCTGATGTGACTGTAGTAATAGTGTTGTAAAATCAATTTGAAGTAGAAGAAGGCGTTGATGAGATAATGTTTGTAGGTGGCGCAAGCAAGTTAATGTTAATTTCTTTCTTAGTTTTTGAGTTGACAAGTAGATACAAGATTGTTTTATTAGGTGTTTTACGCATGGTTTTTCAGCTAGGAATTTGATGGTTGATGGCTAATGGCTAATGGCTAATGTACTGTTAAACGTGAGAATGATTGTGTAGTTGGTGTTGCAGCACTATGAATAAAAAGGTGACCCAAGTTCCTCTCATTCAGAAAATTGAATCTAAATAAAATTTTAAGAATCATATTTAAAAAAATTAAAATAAAAACGTGTTAATTGTTTTTTAGAAAAAATTTAAAAAAAAAAAAAGATGTAGAAATTGGTGATCATTTCAAAAATAGAGGTGCAGGGAAAAAAAATTCTTTTCATTACTTATAAAATAATAAAATTTTTCTTTATTTTACCTAAAATTGAATAATATACCTTAACTTAAATTTATGATTAAAACTTAACAATTTTAAATTAAATATGAAACTCAATAAAAATTAATTAGAAAAATAATCCCAAAAAGGGGCCCCCAGCAGTCCGCACCATTTTGTTTTAACTTTAAACTAGAAATATAATACAAAAAGACCAAGCACGAGAGAAGTCAGTTTCAAAACCAATGCGCCGCGGCCCAACAGATTGCCCTATTGCCGTCAGATCAAAGTAACGGCCCTGACATTACAAATCTTGGCCATCCATTTTCCTGAAGACCCAAAACACAATGGGAAGTAAGGGTTTCCGACAAATAACTAAGAGCAGTGTGATTAAAGGAAGAGCAGCTGAGGGAGGCGGCGGTGTTTTTTGCTCTCCCCGCTTTGCCTGTTTGTCTTGTTTTTTACTTTCTGACCGATTGTATTTTCTCTAATCAGATCTTTGGACAACTCATATCGTTGAGAATGATGGCGGCTTCGTTGCAATTTTCTGCTGTGAAAACGCCTCTGTCGCATTCGCCTCCAAACCAGAGTTCTTTGCACTGCCAATCGGCATGGTCAAGTCAGCTTAATTTTGCTGCATTTCGGTCTTCAAATTCTTTCAACTTATATAGGAGCCTAAGACGTTGTAAAACTAGAGTCTTTAAAGTTAGTTGCGAAGGAGGAGATGTGGATGTGATTGAGAGGAAAGCAACCTTGGGAGAAGCAGAGAATCAATTGACGTGTGTGATGAAGTTCGGTGGATCATCAGTGGCTTCCGCTGAGCGAATGAGAGAGGTTGCTGACCTTATACTTAGTTTTCCTACTGAAAGGCCAGTCATTGTTCTTTCTGCTATGGGAAAGACAACCAATAAGCTTTTGCTGGTAATCCTGTTATTTAATTTGGCTTTTATTTTTTTATCCATTAATTTCATACACTCTGGAGCTTAAAGGGTCTACTAAGAAGTTGGCTTTTGGTTTGATGATTAGGCTGGAGAAAAGGCTATTAGCTGTGGTGTCACTAAGGTAGATACTATTGAAGAGTTGATCTTTATAAAAGACCTGCATCATAGGTAAGCAAAAGGGCAAGGTTTTCCTTTTTCTGCACTCCTTTGCTTTTTGTTTGTAAAGATAAGGAGTTCTGACATAAGTTTGTTATCTCTTATGTTCAATTTTAATGCCCAGGACGGCTGACGAGCTTGGAGTGGACAGGTCGGTTGTTGATGGTGAGATTATAATCTGCTCTTGAGTTGAGGTCAATTCTTCTTTCTTTCCAACCTCAAGAAACTTTTTGCTTCATTCAGTTTCACATTGATGGCTGGTTTCTGTCTTGCTTTTTTGCATGAAAAAACCTTTTGCAGGGCACCTAGAAGAATTGGAGCAGCTCTTAAAGGGAATTGCTCTGATGAAAGAGTTAACATTAAGGACAAAAGACTATTTAGTTTCATTTGGGGAGTGCATGTCTACGAGGATTTTTGCAGCATATTTGAATAAAATTGGTGTTAAGGCCCATCAGGTATGTTGTTTGTCTCCTTTTTTCCGGTATCTGGTTGTTCGTATAATTACCGGGCAATTTGACCAGTTGTATTATTTTCATCTAAAAAAATACTTTGCACTCCTCTTTTTGATAAAACACTCCTAAAAGTATGTTTTCCTAACTCTAAAGTTGAATTTCTTTGTGGTTCAAAATTCAAATCAGCAATGATTAGGATACTTGACTTCTCCATGCTTCATTTTTAATCCAATTTATGCACAGTACTGTATTCTCTACATTTCCCCGTAACCACCATCATGAGGACTGCAAATTATAAGTCAATGTCTTGTTTTGCAGTATGATGCCTTCGAAATTGGTTTCATTACCACTGATGACTTCACAAATGCGGATATTCTGGAAGCAACTTACCCAGCTGTTGCAAAAAGGTTAAATGATGATTGGATCAGTGATCCTGCTATCCCAATTGTCACTGGTTTCCTCGGAAAGGTTTAACAGCTGCTGATATCTTTTTGAAATGATTTCATTCTTAAACAAGAGTTTCTTGCAGGGATCTTTTGGTAATGCTTTTTATCTTTTCACTTCTTATTGTAGGGCTGGAGATCTTGTGCAATTACTACTTTAGGTAGGGGTGGTAGTGATTTGACAGCCACAACCATCGGAAAAGCATTGGGGTTGCGAGAAATTCAGGTCAGTGCATGTGTTCAAGGTCTGAACATGTATAAGTCATAAACCTACTGATGCATAAAGATAGCCAGTTCTTTTTTTTTCTTGTCAAGCATCTATATGTTCAAATGTACTGTGCACCCAAAGTTGTAACAAAAACAAATACTCACAAGTTTATACCCTGTTTCCAGCATAATGTACCTTTTTGAGTGTATGACAGTATTCTTTATTCTTTATAGGTATGGAAAGATGTTGATGGCGTTTTGACCTGTGATCCTAACATATATCCACGTGCAGAACCTGTCCCCTACCTGACATTTGAAGAGGCAGCCGAACTTGCTTACTTTGGTGCTCAGGTATTATATTGATATGCTGCTTTTGTTCTCCTTTTTTCCTTTTAATAACTACCTAGTGCTCCCTTCTGATGAAAAGGCATATATACATGTGTGTCTTTGCTTTTGGGTTCTATTTTTGGAGGTAATGTAATGATCGTTTAATTGATCTAAGCATGGCTAACTGAGTGAATTTGGATGATCGTCCTTCCCTTGTTCAGGTTCTGCATCCACAATCCATGAGACCAGCTAGAGAGGGTGATATTCCTGTTAGGGTTAAAAATTCTTACAATCGTAATGCTCCAGGAACTCTCATCACCAGGAATAGAGATATGAGTAAGGTTTGTAGCAGCTAATTGTTTGCTTAGTGTTCTTTAATGAAATATGAACTCCTTTAATCATTCTTTTCCTAATTGCAGGCGGTGCTCACCAGCATTGTGTTGAAACAGAATGTCACCATGTTGGATATTGTCAGCACACGCATGCTTGGTCAATTTGGCTTTCTTGCGAAGGTTGGAAAGCCATTTCTTTATTTTAATGCTCTCTGTTATTTTGGATTTTCTATTTGGCAATTGATATGTATCTTTTTATCTGTGCAGGTATTTTCTATCTTCGAAGATTTAGGCATCTCGGTGGATGTTGTAGCTACTAGTGAAGTCAGTATTTCATTGACTTTGGATCCATCAAAACTTTGGAGCAGAGAGTTAATTAAACAGGCAAGTGTATGCTACCTTTCTTCATGCTTTAATTATTCATATCATGTTACAAATTTTATGCTTGCTTTGCTACTAGCCGTTGTTCTGCAGAAGGATTCTGAACCATTTCCTCTGTTTGTATATTTTCTCTTGACAGGAACTTGACCATGTTGTAGAAGAACTTGAGAAAATTGCTGTTGTCAATCTGCTTCAACACAGATCTATCATTTCTCTCATTGGGAATGTCCAGAGATCCTCACTTACACTGGAGAAGGTACTGCATTATCATCTGTCATATTGCTTACAAACCAGATTAAAACTTTTAAATCATCTTCTTATTTGATTTGATGAGATTCAGAGTTAGCAAGCGTGGGGCTTGTCTTTACTGCAAGTTCCAAGGGGCCTTTTGCGAATTACTTATTGAACTTGTAGGAAGTCTTTGTTTTCTTGTGTCTTCTTTCTCTGCCTTCAGATACTGTCAATCACTGCCATTATATGTTAATCTTGTTTATGGTTTTTTTTTTTTTGTTTCGTTTTGGTATTCATTGATAGTTGAATATTGTGACAGGCATTTCGCGTTCTTAGGACCAACGGAGTCAATGTTCAAATGATCTCTCAGGGTGCATCTAAGGTATCCCCTGCAATAACTCTATTTTTTTCTCATATCGGCCTCCGAGCCCTAGCTTGTGCTTCTAAGCATCATTAAAATTGACACATTTTTTAGTGCCCTCCTGGCTCTCATAAAAAAATATATTTTCCTCAAATCTTTCTTTCAGATGACTTTCTTAAAGGTATTTATATGAAAATAGATATTTGGTCCCACTAGGCTGTCACTCTCTAGCCCTGACCAGAATACAATGATTTACTAAAATCTTCTTTCGGCACTCGCTCAAAACACCATTCCATCTAAAAGGTGGGATATTCTTTTGGACTCCCATTTTTATATATATATATATATATAATGTAGAGGTGTACCTATGTAATTGCTTTATTTATGTGCCCATATAAGTTGTAACTCGTAGCAACTGTTTTACCTTTTAGGTTAATATATCATTGATTGTACATGACAAAGAAGCCGAACAGTGTGTCAGGGCTCTTCATTCAGCATTCTTTGAAAGTGATCTCCCCGAATTAGATCAATGTGATTCTGCCAACTGATGACAAGTTTACTATATGCTCAATTCGAATTCATTTGATTTAATGAGCTTAGGAGTCTTATGCTTCCCTCACGGATCTTGCTAGGTAAAGATGTACCAATTTAGGATATCTAATTGGTATGATGTAACACTATAAATGTAGTACGTAATGGATGATTTTACTATTTGCCAAATACTTCTTGATTTGTAAGGGCTTTGCCCTCCTATGAACCAAAAAGAAAAAAAAAAAATACTGCTTGATTTTCTATATGAATTTAATGAAAAAAATTGCCGTATATTCCATCTCAATTCTCTCAAGACAAGATTTGTAGAGTTCCAGAATTTTCATAACCTGTGCAGGGAATTAAAGGACCTGCTTCTCCGGAGACTAGTTCTGGATGGTTTCCCAACAAAACTCAAAATAGAAGGAAAAACTTGACAAATTAACTGCATGGTTTTATGAGCTTAAGAGATTCATAAGCCACGGACCCACCCAACAGCCTTAATTGGCTTAAGGCTCTTTTACTGGGCAATTTTTTTGGTTCAGTGTTTATGGGTGTCTTAAACTGGGCCAATTTACCAAAATGGGCAAAGTTGTTACTTAAGACAAACATGGCAGTCACCGACTCAACAGTTAAATTAACTTCTGCAACCAACTATACATTTTGGGCTGATATCCTTTCCTCTTGCTTTCATGGGCTTTAGAGAATGCCACCAATGTGAAACAACAGCCCAATAGCCCAACTCAAGTCCCCAGCAATATAAGAGTCAAGCGCCCCTTCCCCTCTTCCCCAAAGCTTTTGTTGTGTTTACAGCGCCAACTTCTCCTCCGTCATTGCTTTGCACAATCGATTTCTGCCGCCTTGATGAAGGTTTCGGCGGTAAAACTTACAAGCGAAAGCGCCAAGAATCCCAAATCACCTCCGATGCCGTCAACAGCAACGATGCTGCCATCGGCGCCACGTCCATGGACGTTGATGATTCTTGTCCCCCACCTTCAAAGCGCTCTGCCGTGCCTTCCTCGGGCGACACCAACAAACCCAACTTCGATCCACCAACCTACGACGGCGTGATTGCGGGAAAGGTGTCGGGTCGGAACTGGAAGGAGCGACGAAAGCAGCGTGCGTCGGCGAAGCAGGTGAGTATAAAGAGGACTTTGGAGGGAAGAGAGAGACAAAAGGAGATAAAGGGAGGTTATAGAGAGAGGATGAATGAGTTGAAGGAAGAGATTAGACAAAATGAGATGGAGAACAGAAAGAAGAGAGAGGAGAGAGAGAGAAGAAGAAGAAAGAGAATTATTGAGGTCTGGAACTAAGCTTCAGAAGATTACTAATCCAAATACTTTGCAGAAGATTGCCAAATCTAAGCAGAAGAAGTTGTTTCAAGTTGTCCCTGATGAATTTGTTAACAAGAAATCCAAGGAAAAAAAAAAAAACCTTTGTTGGGTTCAATGTTGTCTTTTTCTTCTTTTTTTTTTTTTGCGTTATATGTACTGTATTGCTTCTTTTTGTTGAAAGAAGTTATACTTTATCAGGAAATGTAATCTGACGTTATGCTTTAGTTCAACTACGAAATTAAAGATGAGTAAAATATACATGTAAAACTGGTTTTGTGCCAACTGCTTTTACCATTTACTTAGGCTTAAGTGCCTGTTCAAAACCATTATCATCCCCATGAATTATTATCAAATTCATCTTTTAACTATAACTTGTTGACGTAGTTTTCAGATTAGCTTGTTGATATTAATTTATTTATACTTAGAGCCAGCTACTTGTTCATAATTTTTGCATGGGTGGCAGTTATAAGCTTATCTAGAGAAGAATATAATTCAGTCTCTGGGACATCATCCTAATTTGACGCTTTTCTCCGTCGGCAAAGACTCAAGTCAAGAGGCTTGTTTATTGTACTACTACTATATTATTACTGTCAGGGCAACTGTTGGAAATACATATACAACTTTTCCTTCTCTTCTTCTCCAAATAGAACTATATATCTTTTAAGGAAATTATATGTAGTTACACAGCCAAGTGAAAATTATGTATATTATATATTCAATCCTGAAAGTTGAAAACGATACTGGTGTTCCTGGACACCGCATGGCTTGGTCAGTACTCGTTTCTAATACACTCCCCTTTGATACTCTCGGCTACAGAATTCTCCACCCAGATCATCGCAAGCCTCAGCACAGAAAACCCTGCATGTAGAACATGTTAATTGTCGTTAGCGAGGGCAAAGAATATTAAACCATTCTTAAATTTCAAAAATTGCAGATGTGAAAAATGGTAGATTAATTATATAGAATAGATTAATTTCTTGAGAGAGTAAAATACGTTTTTGCATCATTGTAGTCGAGATATTCTCTGTCAATCAACTCCGTTGGGGTCCTTGGAGAGTCGTTTTTGGCATTTGGTTGTAGCTTTACTTCAGGGTATATGTCTGCCCGACACGCATCTCCACCAATTGTCTCACATGCCTCTGCTGGAAACACACTGCCACAAGTGCAAAACCTTTGTGTTCAGCGGCCCTGGTTCATATACAAATTAAGTCCCAACTTCACTCAAAGGATCTATATATAAACATTTCTTTCCTGCTATGATCTCGCATGGGGCATATATATATATATATATGTATATATCTTCCAGTTCCAGTTGACCAAAGTTAAGCGATAGTTTATCCTAGGCTAGGTGGCCTAAGCTCTAGCGATTGTTTTAATTTCAATTAGTATTAATTGAAGCAGCAGATCTATCTAGTTTAAAGTTAAAAAAAACAGCAGATCCATCTAGTTTAAAGTTAAAAAAAACAGCAGATCCATCTAGTTTAAAGTTAAAAAAAAAAAAGAAAAAAGGCTTACGAGAGCATAGAGCTGTAGTCAACAGTGGCAGTGTCATAGGTGGTGGCAGTGGCTTTGATTGAAAGGCCAAGACGAGGGAAAGCAATTGAGCAGCCAAGCCTTGGGGAGGAACTTACCAGCTGGGAGAAGCTTTTGGAGGGAGAAAGAACGGGTTGTGCAACGCACAGAGTTGCTGCCTGCATTTTGGATAATAATGGATATCAAATTAAAGTTAGGAGTAAATTTCACTGAAAGAGGCAATTCAATTTATAGGCTAGCTGGTATGAGAGCAAGATATTTGCCACTCAATCTGGATAAGGGTTCCTTTTTCTACATGATCAATCGGCAACCGGCACCCTATTAAGAGAAGCACGAACTTTGGTCTGACCTGTTCCAATCCTATTGGAGATATTTTGGTACTTTTCAAGATATTTCTGAGTCGTATTCTTGCATGAAAAATATCCGTATCTGCTTGTCATGTTTCGGGAGGCATGACAATGTTTGACATGATGGCAACATGAAGTTACGACTGTATAATACAAAACCGGTCAAAATGTAATATTTACTAAAAATTATTTTAAAATTTTGATGAAAATTATTATGAGATATTTGTGGGATTACTTAAAGATATTGAGTTGACAGATTGTTTGGTAATAAGTTTGCAAGTCAATTGGTTTATGAGTTTGTAGTAAAGCGAAGGAAGTTGAGTTTAAGTTTTTATAAATAGTATCGTGTTAAAGGTTGTATCTAAGAGTTAAGAGTTAGCTAAATGAAGTCTTTTAGGAACGAACATAATAGCTGTACTCATAATTCAGTTAAAAACAAATTAATTGATGGAATCAAAATAATTTGATTAATTGATAAAATCTTATATATCACTAAAAATACATGAAATGAACATTTTATAAATTATTAGTTTTTAATTTATTATTTTGATATTTGAATATTTTATTGAATAATTTAATATGAATACATATAATTATCCAATTAAACAAAAAATAATCAAAACAAATTAATTTAATTTTAAATAATTCAATTTAAAATTAAGCACACCTATACATACGTGGCAATACGCACAGAAGAAATATTGGTAGCGTGATCGTGTACTTTCAACTGTTGAGTGAGATCACAAAAGGAAAATGGGTTCTGCACTACGGACTGCGGTCTCTGTTTTGTGGTGAAATCGAAAGACTTTTAACAGAATCAAGAAAGAAAAAGATCATTAGGCGGTGATGGTTTATGCCCTTGTGCTTCTCAAATTTCCTTTCAAGTTTGATCTTCAAGAGGAAACTTAACTCCAGTGCAGAGCGTAAGTTTTCATTATCTTGTTTTCCTGCCTTTCTTTCTCTGTCGAAAGCATTTATAGTTTTTTTAAAGGTTTTGAATGCTAAGAGAAATCTGGAAAATCAAGTCTGCATATGTGGGAGAGAACCATTGATGAACAAGCTCCTCTCTCCAGTTAGCCTCTTGCTTGTCAATTGAATCTGAGACTTTAAATCCAACTATCAAATGTTGATCAATAAGTTTGTTTACAAATCAACTTATCCCACCCTAAACTAATTTTCTTTTGGCCATCACCAACCCTCCAAAAGACCCTGCTTCTACGGTTCTACTGCATTACTCTCTGCCAATGTCCTTCTCCAAGTAAAAGAAGGATTATTACCTATGTCCTCTTCTAAAACGAACACTTAGGAAAGTACTTTGCTTTAAGAACAGTGCACCAATTTCCAGCCTTGTTTTGCAAGCAAAGCGAGATTAAAAGCATTAAAATCCCGAAATCCCATGCCTCCTTGCTATAATCATATTCAATTCATGAAGAAAATAAGCTTGGTAGGCGAAAACAACTCATGGTATAAGTTGGTAATCGATACTTCCTTGCCACTGTGCAACAGCAGCTTAGTTTTCCATCCTTTTTCTTGGTTCCACACCTTTTCTTTTATGGAGGCAAGCACTGAATTCTTGGCTCTGCCTAATAATAAAGGTAATGCAACGTATCTATCTTGCTGCAAAACTTTGTGAATCCCCAGAACATTCATTACTAATATTAGCACTGAAACAAATTGCAGACTTCTTTATGTTGATCTGCTGTCCTGAAGCCCTTTCATATTTATTCGAAAACCTGGTGGCATTCCTCTTTGTTGGCGCACAAGAATAAGATGATTTCTCAAAGAACAAATGTGACACTCTTGGACAACCTCTACATACAGCTACTCATTGAATAAGGCCGAATGTCCTTCCGCACATAACAATAAGTACGGTGCCGAAGGATCGGCAATTTATGATCACATTGTACGAAACAGTACGAACACGTCATCCCAAGTGAAATCCATTTCAATGGAAACCCCATTTTCTGCATTATACCATGGATGAATGGTCAATCCATCCAATCACATGCCTTACTCGTAGAATTGTTAGAGCCAACATAGTAGTGAACAACGGTTTTTAACCAACCAACATCAGCATGGGTGTGAAGAACCAGATGAACATTGATTTTTCCCTGCATCTATTCCTACTCAAGTGTTACAAACGATGCACTCGGATTCTGCACATAAAATCCCCAATAATAGCATCACACTGTACAAGCCAAGAATCCTCGTAAAAATAGCTTACTTGTTTCTGGATTCTCAGTCTGGGTGTTTGAGATTATTCCGGCAGTTTTCATTTGTTGGTGTTGAAGTAATAGTTGGTTTGTGTTAGAAAATAGAAACGGAGAATCAAAGTTATGATGATTCATCACATATAAGCGAAATTGTTAACTGCCAAGCACACAAATGCCGTCAAGTTCAATCTCAAAACCTAGAAATAAGTCCCTTCTGTTATTTCTTGAATATTAATTTGATTTTGCTAATACACGCCCATCTCATAATAGAAGCAGCTCTTTTCTTTGTTTATTTTCCTAATTCCTTCTACTTAATATACAATAGTAAGAATATTCATTCATTTTAGCAGCAGAGGCATACCAAAGCAAAGATGAGGACGTAGATATATCCAAGCGTTTCTCTTTCAAGAACCAAACATTTGGAGGTAATCTAAGTCAATAAGGAAAGTTCGGATCTCCATTGGAGCAAGTTCAACCACCAGCTTAGAAGGATCAAGAGGTTCTCCCCTTACCACCTCTGGTTCTTCTTCTTCTTCAAAGGTGCCTTCTACTTTCCATGCTAACCTTCTCCTTTCCATTTCACCTCTTTCTTGATTAGCAGACAAACTCATCTCTGTCACTTTATTTATCTGGAATAAACACCACAGTGAGATCAAATTTATGGCATATATATCTAGCAGTTAATCAGCATTTTCAAGTCATAAAGCCTATTGATGTTACCTTCTTTTTTGGGAACAGCTTTTTCAGTTCAACACTTGCCATAACAGAATAGTCCTTGTCCTCCCCACTCTTTGATCAGATATCCACGAAAGCAAGAGATTATAATCTACCCGATATGTTGAATATGTGGAACCATATAATAAAGCTTTCTATAAAAACCAGAAAAAGGTAGGAGTACCTCATATAGGTGAGCCAACCGCAGGAGCACTTTTCCATTTTCCAGCTCCTGCAATGTTCAAAAACAGGAAAAGAAGGCATTATCTGAAGTTGATAAGTAACTGGCATGCATGCATGCACAATGTAATCTCACAAAATTCCATTTTCGGGTAATTATCTTTCATGGGCATCATGAAGCCAGTTCTGACTTGTTCTTTACCTGGAGAGTTATTATGGCAACGTTATCTGGTAATGAGTAGGAGGGATCAATGCCTGAAAATGTTGGAACATGAGAGCTCATCCAATCATTGCCATCCTACAAAAGGAACACCAATGACCTCAGTATGGAGGCCCAATGCCACTAAAAAGCAAGTCAAGTTTGCACTTCACCTGTTCAGAGAAAGCTAAAAGAAGTGGTGAGTATATCTCTTGGCCAACTGTGCGACGCCACTTTGCCCCTTCTCCTATAGGATCAATTCGGAGATAAAATTTTCCTTGGATCTGCAAAATCCAGAATTCCGTTACACTTGGCACTTTTATAGCCAGGGACAAAGAACATGAATCGACAAGCTATGCTTACAGTTAAACCTTCACATCCCTCAGGGACACAAACTGTTTCATTTAATACTTCACCGACACCTCTAACGTCATCATGAATCAACCTCCTATAAATCAGAATATTTTATAGATCGTGAGCAAATAAGTACTTGTAAAAATACAAAAGCTAGGAAAGATGCAACAGACCTATGGAGCATCAGCTCAATTTGACCATCAGCTAAGCTGGATCCCCCCACTGAACGATCCACCAACACTGAGAGCTCTGTGCTATTGTCTTGTAGGTAAATTCCCAGATTGATCTGATGAAAGCAGTTTGAAAAGGCAAAGAAGAAATTCAGTTTCAATTTAACACAGAAAACTTATGCATTTACCAGACTCTAGCAAGCAGAGCAGATATCCACCATGATTTATATTAGAGAATGGCAGGGATAGAACTGTAATTTACAGGAAAGACAAAAAAATTGCAATTTTCACGGGAAGAAACATACTGGGTAATAATTTCCAGCAACTGGTTGGTTCACTTGAAGGTCCCAGTCTTTCCTAAAATCTCGAATCTGCAAACATTAGATTTAACTACCATGAAGCAAAAGTAAACATCATCATAATCAGTTATAGAACTAGAATTTCAATTTAGGTGAATGAAACAGTAAATTAACAGAAAAATAAGCATACAAGTACTTACCAGTAGAAAAAAGAAGCTAACAAAATTGCAATTTAGCAAACTTTGGATGCTGATTTTAAATATCTAAAAGAATTTACGCTAGTATATATAAAGTAAGAAAGTTGAATTCTGCGTGGCTTTTGGTCCAAACAAATTTTTGCATGACAAGGATTTGCTAGAATGGCAAGCAGCAAGAATCAATATACCCGTTTAATGAAGTCACGTCCATTAGAATCTGTGTAGAACGTTCTGTTGGTCTTCATAGTTGTTGTAATTTGAGTAATGATTTCTTTCCCTATCCCATCATTCACAGGAATAGGCCCAATCTAAGATCATGTAAATAAAGTCAGTAAATCCACCCAATTAATTCTCAACCTAGTATAAACACAAACAAAGACTCCATCTGGTCCTGCAAGAAATTTATAAATAAAAACAAGAAGAGAGATTGACTCACATTGAACTCAACTTCAGCATGCTCTTTTCCCTTGAATACCCTGGTAACCTGTTCATCCATGCAGCATTCTGTTACTGAAAGTTCAAGACATCAGATGCTTAGGTGCAAACAAAACCACAAAGTTCCTGTTCTGCCAATAGTAACTGCATTGCATAGCTCCAAACTAAATATAAACATGATAGCAGAAATTCTACAGAAAAATGGAGGACATACTGATGGAGGACATACTGACAGGAGTAAAGGTTAAATTTCACCAACAGATATTCCACAAAAACATAAATTGGACAAAAAAATGAACTGAACATATACATAATCCCTGTTTCCCAAGTCCAATAATTAATGATAAACTATATGCAACTGTTTCCTTGTGAATCTAAATCCTTTCCTAAAGCTTTACAAACTTGCGAACAATAATTTTCAGATGCAAGAATTAGAACGATGAGGGCTTCATATCAGAAAAAAGGTTCCAACGACAGAAGTCAGTACATCAAATGTGCTTTTAATAGGTGAATCACCTGTGATATCCATGAATTCAGCTGTTGATGTACTTCATCCAACACGGCACCCCGCACAACAATTAATTGAGTCTGTAACAAACAAGTCTCCATATTCTTTCAGACCCTCTTTTTAAACAAGCATAATAAATCAATGGTAAAGGGTCACTATAGATCAACATGAATTTTGGTATAAAAAAAAAAAAACAGATACCTGGCTTTCAGATTTCATAGGGAATGTACCATTTGGACGAAAAATATATGCCCCAGAAGCCTAAAACATATATCAAGCATTTTGCAATCAGTAAATCATGAGATAATTCATTTTCTCCAACTAAAAACTTAATGAAAGAACAAAAATAAATTAGAAATGAAGAGTCAAAAGATTAAGTTCAGTTATGGAGACATTAAACTACCTGAGGATCTTTATCAGTTCCATCATTTCCAGAGTAATAACCATATGATTGTTCAGCAAAGGCCGTAACCTTCAGCAATGATCAAATTAGAGAAAAAGTTCGTTACCATTCCAGACTCACCAATCTAAAAGTAACATTATTTTTATACACATGAAAAAAAAACGATTACAAAGAATAAAGAGAATACAAATGAAAATAAGATGCACATGGTACTGAAAGAAATTTGAAGAAAACAAAATGAAAAAATCCAATAATCATATTCAAATAGACACAACCAAAAAAAAGCAGCAGCATAGCTTACCAAATTTCTGCTATTAACATAACGAATAAGTTTTCCTTCATCTTCTGAGTAAAGAAGCTTTAAACTTCCTTTGCCAACTTCAATGGTATTGCTTTTACTTCCTTTATAGGTATCCACAGTTGAGATGATAGAACTAGGACCTTCTCATGAAATTTTAAATAACCAAACATATATGCTCTCTTAATAACTTCGAAAAATAAGGCAAAATCTTCCACTTTATTGACACATTGGAAAAAACTGAAGCAATAATGCCAACCTGTTTCTTTAGCAGTTCCTACAATGTAAGTGCTGAAACCAAGAGGAGGCACTGAAACTGAAAAAGCAAGCCAATATTTAGCTGTTTCACTTGGGGTTTTACCCAAATATGCTTTGACGTAATGAGTTCTTATGCGTGAAGTAAAATTTGACAGAGGGAGAAGTTGTGATTCAATTTCTCTCCCTTCAGAATCCTTGACAATAACCCTTGCAGTGGAGACCTGTCACAAATTAAATCTCAGTGAAATACTAGTAAAATTTTCCCACTCCAAATGATTGCAATTAGATTTTATAACAACTTTTTTTATGTCAGGGCTAGATGAAATTGCAACTCCTCATTGTGTGTCCATGTCTCTGGTTGGATATGGGTTGCAAGCATGCAGGTTGTATGATCTGTTCACTCTATTATTGTTTAAGTACTGCATGATTAAAATTTAGAGAGGTCCAACAATCACATCACTTGATACCAAAAAGGCCAAGAGGGAGATACTCACTGGAATTCGTATGGTTTCCTCTCTCTTCCATCCAAGAGAATTGTAGATAACGACAACCTAAAATGGAGATAAATATTAGATGAACTATTGCCATGAAAGAAATGGGTCCAACCTTCTGAAATAATCAAATGAATATATTAGAAACATTAATATCATTACCAAGCTTTTTCCGTCAGACAAAGCAACTTCTGATGGAGGACAAAAACTTATATTAAGTAAAGGACACTAGCAAAAGAATTGGTAAAAAAAAAATCGTCAGAAAAGTCACCCAACTCAATTATATTGAAAACTGCAAATTGGATTAAGAAGAAAGTACCTGATCTAAAAAATAAATGAGAAGATTATGTGCACTCTCTTTTCCTTCTATCTTTTAATTTCTGCGTGCTACTCAAAATTCAAAGCAAGAATAGAACTGATACCAATGATATCTTTTACCTGCATAAAGCTTGTGACACTGTTCCCTTGTCCAGTATTTGACCTTGACTCCGCCAAGAAGGAAAGTGAAGAGGCAACCAACTTCTCAGCCTAAACTAAAGTAAGTGGAAAGCATTAGATTTCCATCAAGCATTATAATGCCAGTAGTTCTAAAACAACATTGACGAACATTAAACCATAAGCACCTCCACGTATCCTATTGACAATCGCAATGCATAGTCAGCAGCTACATGTTGTCTTTCTGTGCCACTAACTGCATCATGATGTTGAGCAATTGCCAAAGCATCAGCCAATGCATCTGTGTTTGGTCCCGAAGTACTCCTACCTTTAAAGAATTCCAACTGCCTAGCAGCCTGTTAATAATACAAAGAAGCCATAAACTTTCATAAACAGGCTGCCAAAATCTACCTTAAAAACCACAGCCACTTTTCTGAGAAAGTACTTACCAGATAGTAAGCACTCAGCACTCTGACATAACCTTTAAATGCTGGCCTGCTTGTGAAGTAACCTGTCCAATATGCGTTTGGCTTATCTGCATATCTGAAAATATACGATATGCTTCAGCAGCATGCAAACTTATGGGATAAAAACAGTACCAGAATTTTGATATCTAACTCACGGGAAGAAATCATCAGTCTTGAGTGGCCACTTCTCATTTGCTGCATATTTTGCATCAGTATAGATGGATGGAGTGGAGTATAAGGCATTGACACGCCCATCCTAAAGATTCTCCAAATAATAAAAAGTTTCGTAAAATATGAATTCAACTAGAATTCTATAGCGATTAAAAAGAGACTCAGATGTCAAATCTCCATGAAAAGAGACATTAACACATAACCAAATGATAACAAGAAGACATATAAGCAAGTCAAAATGAAAGAAAGATGGTTACTTAATTCACTCATCTTTCTTTCTCTTCAGGAAGACTCATTAAAATCAAGTACCTGATTGACATAATGAATAAACTTGTCCATCTGTCTGAACCATGAATTTGCATATTGATAACGGAAATCTGTCCCCATGGCCCACATAATATGATTTGTTCTTGTTACATTTGCCTAAAGAATAGAAAACAGTTAATCAAGCAACTGCAGTTACCCATACTGTCAGAAAAATCTCAGAAGGAAGCAGAGTTCATTTTTGTTCATAAGGAAATCAATAAATAGCAACTGTAAGGTACTACCTGTGCCAGTGCAGCAGCTACAAACTCATTGACCCGTTCTTGAACATTATAGTCAAACAGGAGAACATCATCCTTGAATTAAAAACTTCATGTTAATAAATTCATCACCAAAATGTAGAGAGAAAAGTGATCTTCAAATCTTTTACAAGGTTTACCTGAATGGGAGGAGACACATCGTTTATTTCAAATGTGAAACCATCAGGGGGATCATAATGCCTGGGGAATATGCCAGTGAATATCTGCAAGCGAAATCAGAATATGAGTGGTCAAAAGAATGTTTGAAATATCAACAAAAACACCATAAAAGGAGTAAATGAAATTCTCTTTGTGTATAAAACAAAGTTTAATCAAGGAGTAAAGAGACCCAGATCAAAATCAAAGAATAAGAAAGGAATGAGAACTACAGATATTAAGGCCCAAACCTGTGAGGATGAACCAAGGGACTTAGAACCCTGCCATACAACCTCAAGAGTCTTCTCTTTTAAGCGCTTAGCTCTATCTTGATAATCAATTCGAGCAAAAAATAGAGAGTCAAATCCTATCTGCAATGGAAACAGAGGCACTATTTCAACTAACATTAGACAGAAATTTTCATTCTCTATAGTTTACATCACAAGTAATATAACAATTTTCGTATATACCCATCAAAGCATATTTCATAAACCAAACATAAAGAAAAAATCTCATTGAAGATCTACATATATACATATAAATAAATTACCATTCATACCTCTGCACCAAGCAAATAAGCTTGCACAGCAGAATGACCAAAAGGATCAATCTGCCAACCAACTCTAGGAATCTGACCAAATTCATCTTTGATATACTTGTGTCCTAAGGTTGTCTGATCAATCAAGTCAATGTAATGTGGGGTTGCCTCGTCATGCATACACATTGCGCCATTTCTACAAAAGAAAAAAAAAATCCAGAAAATACCCAATGAACAAAAAGATACTATCGAGACAATAAACTACTCATAATTTTCTAATATTTACTTCATTTCAGATTACCAAAATGCAATTATAGAAAAAGGAAAAAAGGAGCATAAAATGAAAGTATATTACATGAACTCTAGTTGACCGGAGTTGACTAGCTCCTTCACTTTAATCTTCTTAGCATTACTCTGCTGTCTCCACCACCTTTGAAAAAAAGCCTGAAAAGGATGATCAGACGATGTAATCAAAATCATATATCAATCACATTAACTTGGGCAAAGGAAGTCGAAACCCAGAACAGAAAAAGGCTTCGAAAAGGAAGAATTTTAGAAAAAGAAAATAAAATTACCATCTCAACATAGATGAATTTTCTATTTTTATCATCTAACAAAGCTGAAATGACAGAATCCAAGACGTTCTGTACACAAGCACCCTGAAAGAAGCAGCAAATAAATTACCTTAAAATTATGTCCCAAATCCCAATTGAGCAACAATCAAATAAAAAAAAGAAAAAAGCACGCAAGAAAGAGTACCCGAATAGAATTGTTGCCCCCAAAGTAGTACTGATCAACGGTCTTGAGCCAACCAACATCATCATGAGAATGGGGGACCAAGTGGACATTGATCCTGCCAGGAACAATTGTCTGGGTGGTGTTGTATTCTATGTAACTGGATTCTGCACTACTAAAAGCTCCGGCTAAAAGTATTGCAAACAACAGGGTGATCGCCATCGCCACAGGCATAGATCTGTAAAGAGTAAAGCAAACAGGAAAGATTAAGGAGTTCTGTAGAGAGTAACGACCCAGCCCACCGGGCTTTCCACTCTTTTTCAATTATCAGCTTAATACAAGTTATTTGTTTAATTAATTAATTAATTAAACGCTTTGGATGAAAGCAGCCAAAGAGTTTGCTTGTAAGGAAAGAGGCGTGTCACGTTTGCATCTGCAGCTGAGCCATTTTTTGTCTATAGATAGACTCTGACCTTTTGATAATGACGTTGTCTTTTCCTCCACAAATTTTTCTAATCTTATCCTTATGTAAGAGATCACGCCTTCAATATCGTAGGAAATCTAGCTCCGACATGAGTTCATGATTAGTATTATTAGATTGCCTGATGGAATTCTGACTTGCGATTATTTTGGTTTCTCCTTTTAGATGAATTGTCAGACGGTAACAGAACAAGCATATATGTATCAGCAAACTGGGTAAAAAGAAGATAATAGATAGAAAGAGAGCTTCACAGGGTAAACAGTTGGACTAACTTTATTATTATTATTATATACTATGATTAAATCTTTTCCTTTCTCGATTTTAACTTGTCTAAACACAAAGTTGTAATCCTCTCCCTCTGTATAGTTAGTTGTAACTGTTGTTGTATGCCTGTGATAAATAAAGCTTCATCCTTACTTGCCATCCTTTGATCTCGTCTGGCAATGCGAACCCCTCTTGTTTTCTCATGATTTGATATCAGTCTGTATGATCACCCACTGGAGGAGAAACATTGCCTGCAGTGGCGCGGTTGGTCATGGACCCTTGGTTGCTTGAAAATGGAAATAAAAAAGTGTCCGCATTATTCTGTAATTGGATCAACGGTATGAAAACTGGGTAACACATTCGACAGTTAACTTTGAATTACAAGAGGCCAAACCTGTTCCAACATATTTCATAAAAGATTGCCTATATATACATATTGCAACCAGAACATGTCTATAAGTAATACTGCATAAACTACACTGATTTTCAACAAAATCTTGCTATTTCATTTTCGTCAATTCCCTCCAGCTATGATCTACTAAAATCAGTATATAATGTATTTTCTTGTATAGGGGACAACATTTCTACAATTGCAACAAAAATTGGTATTAAAAAAAAACACAATTACAACAAGCAACAGCACCTCATCATATACAATACCCTGGGAAACCTATATATTGCCCAAACCATTTGCCAAGAAAAGTGTGACACGAATGAACATATTCAACACCTAGAATAAGCGCTTGCTGCAATCTTCTGCACCACAGTAACATGGCATACTTTTTAGGTTCCCATCAGGACCATAAACGCTATCAAGGGCATAGCCATAGTCATAAGCTCCTACAATCAAGAATGTCAAAATAGCATCCGGTCACTCCAAACTCCAGACATAATATTCAGCTAATGCAAGAAAGAGAAATTATAAATAGATAGTAATAAGCCTATAGATATATCAATGATGCATGAGCCCAAAAGGTTGACTCGAGCTCCAACCATTATAATAATTTGTGAAGCCTATAGATATATAAAAGAAATCATGTCAAAATCCAGAAATTGGCACCGGACATCTTCCCAAGAAATTTAGAAGTTGCTTCTACGGACTCCAGAATGGGCAAAATTCACCTGTAAAGGAGGAATGTTGTCTGCTGCAAAGAGCGCCACACTCGAGCTAGTTTAATATCCTGATGCGCACCCAAGACACACTGGATAAAGAGGTTAGGCTCACAGCTATGATTGATAAATCTTGCAACATTTCCAATAGAACCAGCATCAATGCAGAACTCTGGCACACTCTCTGATCTCTGTTCATCAATTTTGTCCATGTTCTGGATCATTGGCAAAGATTCATCTTGTTGCCGCCTCTGTTAAAGGAAAAGAAAAACACAATAAATACAATCTTAAATGCAGGCAAAAACAACCAATCTATAATTTCAGAGCTGTAAAACTGAATATATCACAAATCAGAGAAACAGTTTTTTCATTAAAATAGTGATTTCCTATGAACTCCAATAAAGGTTGGGCCCCTTTGAATATTTACATAGATATTACAACAATTATAAACTTCATAAATCAGAATCACCTAACATTGTGGCAAGGATGGCTTTTGAACAAACCTCTTGTAGTTTACTGTCACTACTATACTGAACTAAATACTCAACAACTTGGAAATGCAAAGCTAGATGTAATACAATGCTAAAAAGACTAATTATACCTCTCTGCCACCAAGCCCTCTCATCGTTTGCAAGCAATCAAAGTAAAAAATGTAATTATTCTCAGAGACACTGTCCAGCTCTTCTGTCCTCATAAGAACTCCAATGTATTCACAAACTGGGGCAACAGCACACATAAAATCACAAGATGTAACAGCCCATCCTTTCTTCGGAGTATGGAAGACCTGTAAATTGACACCAGTCAGATTTTATTCAAACATGTTTCAACCAGAATCCATCATAGGATCAAATAAAGAAATGAAAAGAGTAGTTTCTCTTGCTGTAACAAGAAACCTCAAGTCAATATTTCAATCCTCTCTGAGATGCGTGATTTATGCAACTTGGACCACATCCACATTTTGGACCACATTCAAAAACAACATGCCTGGCTTCAATTAATCTGAGATTGAAGAAGTGGAAGAGCTCTATTAAGCAAGAAGCTTAAACAATAAGAAAAAAGAGTATGGTATTAACCATTAAGCCTTCATATTTCTAAAATTTTACCTGCCACCATCACGGTGCACATAAGGAAAATCAGAACCATTAAGCCTGGCACATGAACAAGTCTTGGGGTCCCAGCAAATGCCCTTGCAATCACATCCAGCAGCATTAGCAGGAACCTTTATATTTCGTGCAACTTTCATAGACTTGCAAAAAGTGTAACCTGAAAAACACAAGAACAGGCTGAATTATAGCAATTTATGTGTGCACAGCATTGCATCAAATGGGAGCTATCTCAATTAAAAGAATGTATGAAGTTGGAGGAAAGTGGGAAATGAGACGTACAAGTGAAGAAAAGCGCATCGTTAGCATAAGAAAAGCATAACACAATTATGCATGTCAAAGAATATTCAGTGTTAACAAATGATGATAAAAGCAAGAAAAAAATCATTTAGCAACAAGGATTGCTAGATCTTCAAATGGACATCTTGCAGCAGCGCATACTACTAAGCCAACTAGGAGAAAGATTATCAAGGGGAATCAATGAATGACTTACAAGTAAAATGGTCTACAAGAACTCAAGCTGAGATTTCAGAAGACAAAAGAGAAATTTTGAAACTCACAAATGGTGCAGTTGGTTTGGAGCATAAGATGAGAATCAGCATTATTGAAATAAATTAATTGGCTGGAAGCCAATGAACTCCCAAAGTTACGAGAAGAAGCCGATCTCTTCTTGTCATCTTGTAGAACTAATATTCACTCATAGCCAAAAAAAAATCTCCAATATATTATCGATTACATTGTGCATGAAAATCAAGTAACCATAACTAAGACAACAAATTGAAAGTTATGCTTGCCTGTTGGTGCAACAGGTGGATCATCAACCAAATTAGTAGCTGGCATAGGAACATCCTCTTGACCACCACTTATGTCTTCACACAGCAACCTTAGCCAATAAACAATAGAATTCAGTAAGACTAGAAATAATGATATACAATAAGCAATAATTTTCTGTGATATTTAATTCTTCAAATACCTTCAAATTTCAGAAGGAGACTTTGGAACACACCCATAGGTAAAATGAACCTGTCATATGAGTGAACAAACATGACCTACAATAATCAGATCTAACAGCAAATTCCAAATTCCCATAAAAGGAATTTTTGCATCAATTGATTGAGACCTAAGCATCTCTCATGACAGCAAAATATTGTAAAAAATTTGTCAGAAGTTTGAAAATATAACTTCAGAAAGAGCACAACATTTTATTCCACCAATTATCGCCTTGCCCTAAAACCTCTTCCATACACTATGTCAATAAATACAAATACATTTTATTCTAACTTTAAAAGTCAGTCACTGCCCAGAATAGGCAGTCCACTCCATCTCCAGTTATCTGGCTTTATTTATTAAAAGAATACCATAGCAAGCTAGACAATGACTGTCACCAAGTAGAAATTCAATTTACAGGGAAAACATAACAGAACAATAGCATCATCTTCAAAGAAATAACATTGTTTTCCGAAATAAATGGCCTATAGATTTTGAGCAATTAGCCATCCAAAATCATACAACAGAGAGTAAACCTGGCTACTCATTAATGTTGGCTGTCCTTCAAGCTGCCTCAGTCGATATTTAAAAACAGTGAACCCAGAAATACCCTTCTCTGCCCAGTACTGAACGACCTGCAAAATAAGGAGTGGGTAAAGAAATGCATAACACCCTATTGAATCCTAGGCATAAAGCATCTTCAATTTCTCAAATCAACAAAGACTGATATTTATTATTATCAAAATAAATCTAAAGGGAACACCCACATAATAAAAGCTAATTTTCAGAAGATTATGACTAAAAGAAGATCATTTAGTTTTTAAACAATTAATAAAATTATGAAAAAGAGATACCATGTCTTGCATGATAAGAAAACACAAGGCTACAATGCCAAGCAGGTAAAAGAAAAATCTACCTGAAAACTGAAAAGTCTTTAGAAGGCAAAACCAGACACTCAAATTCAATTATTCAACCAGTGTCACGTGAGACAGATACAGAGTTTGAGTGTCACCGATCAAGAAGACACATGCAACAAACAGCTTGTTCACATCATCATCTGAGTAAAATGTAGCCAGCTAACCACTTTAATGTTTGGCTTTGACCAATAGAAAAACATTTTGCATGACCATTCTTTTTGTCAAAAACAGTGAGAGGACTACATGTTTGTGAAAAAGATTAAAAGATACATTCAGCCATGATGGAAATACCAAGGTAAGTCAATCATATTGAACAATCCTCAAACATTGTTATATTCCATCAAATTTATCATAGAACGAACTCTGAATATTATTTCATGCATTCCAATTATTAACAAAGATTTAGGAATAAGATTATAGTTTGGTAATGTGAAAAAACTAAGAAATAAAACTATGTGGAAAAGTAAAACTGAATGTATATTGAAAAAATGCTCATTTTGAATTATACAAGAACCTTAAGTTTATATATAACTAAATAAGGGTTAAACTAGGAAACTAAATCTTGAGGATTGTCTATCCTAATTTTTTTTTTCCTTAATTCTAGGGATATAAATACTTAATTCTAGATATACAAATATAACTACATAGATTACAAGATTACGACCAGCTGTAAATAAATGTTTTCCCACACTCCCCCTCAAGCTGGTGAATAGGTGTTTTCCATTCCCAGCTTGGAGATAATTTCTTGAAATGTTACACTGCTGAGACCTTTAGTCAACACATCTGCAAGTTGACCCTTGGTTGATACATAAGGTGTACAAATCAGCCCACTGTCTAGTTTCTCCTTTATGAAATGCCGGTCTACTTCAATATGTTTTGTTCTATCATGTTGCACAGGATTGTGCACAATGCTTATTGCAGACTTGTTATCACAATAGAGTCACATTGGTCCATCCCACTTGATCTTCAAGTCTTCTAGGATAATCTTTAACCATAGTAGTTCACAAATTCCTTGAGCCATTGCTCTGAATTCTGTTTCAGCACTTGATCTTACCACCACATTCTGTTTTTTACTCCTCCAAGTCACAAGATTACCACCTAAAAAAGTGCAGTAGCCTGAGATGGATCTTCTATCAGTTACTGAACCTGCATAATCAGCATCTGTATATACTTCTAGAACTAGCCCTGAATTTCTTTTGAATAAGATATTTCTCCCAGGATTGGCCTTCAAATAGTGCAATATACAGTAGACAGCCTGTAGGTGCACTTCTTTAGGATTATGCATAAATTGACTTACCACACTCACAGCATATGCTATATCAGGTCTAGTATGTGAGAGATAAATGAGTCTTCCAACTAATTTTTGGTATATCTCTTTATCTACAGCAGCATCTTCATTAGTTTCTGTAATTTTATGATTAGGATCTATAATGGTATTTGCAGGTTTACATGCGAGCTTCTTAGTTTCCTTCAAAAGATCCATCACATATTTCTATTGTGAGATGAAAATACCATGCCGTGAGTGAGCTACATCAATTCCTAGGAAGTACTTCAATCTCCCTAGCTCTTTTATCTCAAATTCTCTAGCCAAACACTGTTTTAGAGATTATCTCTTTTTCATCATCTCCAGTTACAATTATATCATCAAATTATACTAATAAAACAGTGACTCTCTCTGAATCAGAGTGCTTGATAAACAATATGTGATCTCCTTGACTCTATTTATATCCCATTACTAGCATCACTTTGACAAATCTCCCAAACCAAGCCCCAAGAGACTGTTTAAGGCCATATAAAACCTTTTTCAACTTGCATACTTTGTTTCCTTCTAGATGACCTCCAAATCCCGATGGAACCTTCATATATATTTCTTCTTCCAAATCACCATGTAGAAAAGCATTCTTTACATCAAATTGTTGAAGCTACCAATTGTAATTTGCAGTCAATGATAACAAAATTCCAACTGTATTCATCTTGGCAACTGGAGCAACGGTTTCCTGATAATCCACTCCATAGGTTTGAGTGTAACCCTTAGCCACTAACTTGGTTTTATACCTTTCAACAATACCATCCGCCTTGTATTTTACAGTGAAAACCCATTTACACCCTATTGGATTTTTTCCTTTAGGCAACTCTACCAGTTCCCATGTCTTAGTTTTCTCTAAGGCCTCCATTTCTATTTTCATGACTTGCCTCAATTTCTTATTGGATAATGCCTCAGATAATGTAGTTGGAATAAAAATAGTGTTTAGGCTCACAAGAAAATTTTTGTGGGATGGTGAGAATTTTTCAAATGACACAAAATTAGAGATTGAGTATAATGGATGCTTAGTAAATTCTCTGGTTCCTTTTTTAATGGCAATAGGCAGATCATAATCACTAGTTATAGTTTTAAGAGATTCATGCTCATTTTGATAAACAGAGTCAAAAACTGTAGTTTCCTCATTTCCAGAGTTAAGATCAGGTTCTTGGACTGGCACTGGTTCAGGAACTGGAACTTTTCTTCTTGAGTACACTTGTAATTCCTTCATAGAATCAAGAACAATATTATCTTTTATCACATTTTCTGTATTTGAAATGGGTTTAGACTCAAATTCAATGTTTGACTTGGGCTTAGCAGAAACAGGTTTTGACTTAGAAGAATTAATTGGTGAAAATGTTGAAGAAGGACAAAGACAAATCAAGCAAAAAGAAGTCTTTATCCTTATCTTTCATGAATAAAGTCTCCCCCTGAAGATAAGGTTGAGTAAAAAATGATTTATTTTCTTCAAAAGTGACATCTGTAGACACATAAAATTTTTTGGTAGGAGGATGGTAGTACTTATACCCTTTCTGAGTTGATGAATACCTCACAAAGGTACACTTAAAGCTCTTGGATCCAACTTTCTCCTGTTATAACTGTGAATATGAACAAATGATGTACAACCAAATATCCTAGGTGTGAGGTTGTTTGTGGTATTAAAGTTGGGATAGAATTGTGACAGTAGTTCCATAGGAGTTTTAAATCTCAAAACCCTTGAAGGTAACCTATTTATAATGTGTGTAGTAGTGAAAACAGCTTCCTTCAGTAAGATTTAGGTACATTTGCTTAAAAAAGGAAGGCTCGGGTTGTAGCTAGTAAATGGCTGTTTTTCTTCTCTGTCACTCTATTTTGTTGTGGAGTATTAACACAAGATGACTTATGGATAATCCCTTCCTTTTGGAAATAGGTGGTTAGACTCTGATTGAAATAATCTCTTGCATTATCAGACTTAAATCTCTTGATTCTCACTCCAAATTGATTCTGGATCATGTTTTGGAAGCTTAAAAATACACTATTCACATTTGATTTGGATGAGTAAAAAAAACCCAAGAGACTCTGATACAATCATTTATGAATGAAACAAACCATCTTATACCAGAAATATTAAGAATTGTAGAAGGACCCCAAATGTCACTATGAATCAAGTAAAAAGAAATAGAACTTTTTTTGTTACTAATTAGAAAAGACACACCTCTGTGCTTTGCAAGTTCACAAACATCACAATGAAAATCTTCGACATTTAATCCTTTGAACAAAGAGGGAAACATATTTTTCAAAGTTCCAAAAGAAAGATGTCCAAGACGAAAATGATAAAACCAAATTTCGTATTAGAAGATTTTTCATAAAGAAATGACAAAGGTAAACTATTCTTGATATTACTTGTGTTATTTGATCTCTCAAGATAGTTTAGTCCATCCTTCTCCTTAGCAAGTCCAATCCTCTTTCCCGAACTTTGGTCCTAAAATTCACAATAAGAGGGATAAAAGGTTACCTTGCAATTCATATCTTTGGTAAGTTTTTGTATAGATATCATATTAGTAGACAATCCAGGAACATGAACATTTTTCAAAACAAACGAAAGATTAACTTGAACATCTCCTAATCCTGGCACTGTAGTAAGTGAACCATCTGCAACAATAATTTTCTTATTACTAGGACACAGGGTATATGTACTAAACTTTTGTGAGAAATGTGTCATATGATCTGTGGCTCCAGAATCAATGACCCAAAAACTCATAATAGGCTTAATCGAGACATTTAATCCATGAGAACCAGAAGCTTTACCTGAACTACAAATCTTACCAAGGAACATACCACAGTAGGCTTTTCAAGAGTTTTCAATAGGTTTCTCAACTTTTCAATCTCTTCTCTATCGAACTCTTTTTGTTTCCGAGACATCTGTAGTATTCCGATGATTTTCCCAGTTGATGCTTCTTCAAATTGGGTGATAGTGATATATCTCTTTGAACTGAAACAAGTTTTAAGATATAACCAGAAATGACTCTTAGCAATGAAGGCTAAAGAAGGAAAAAATAGAATGACTATGAAGGCCTTAACAGGGTTCGACAATGAAAGTCTAAACAGGGTTCGACAATGAAGGCCTAAAATAGAAGTCAGCAATGAAGGCTGAAAATTTTGCTTCCCAAGAAGAGCCTAAAGCTTTGATACCATGTGAAAAAACTAAGAAATAAAACTGTGTGAAAAAATAAAACTGAATTTATATTGAAAAACTGCTCATTTTGAATTATACAAGAACCTTAAGTTTATATACAACTAAATAGGAGTTAAACTATGAAACTAAATCTTCCAAAAAATTGATCCTATAATTGAGGGATTGTCTATTCTACTTTTTTTTGTCCTTAATTTTAGGGATATAAATACTTAATTCTAGATATACAAATATAACTACATAGATTACAAGATTACAACCAGTTGTAAATAAATGTTTTCCAACAGTAATCATAGTTCATACAAGAAAAAAGGAAAAGTACATATACCATTTAATTATTTATCACAACATATAACATGATACTAATGATAACAAATCTTGCAACCTTAAGCAACAAATAACATGTTCAGACAAACCCAAGCTTAAGAATATGTCTCAGAAAATAACCTTGTACAAGCCATCATACGTATAAACTTTTCCAGAGCAACTGCTAGTAGATTCATGACCACGAATTACTCTAACAGGCACTCCAAGTCCATGCAGTTCTGTAATTAAAATCAGGCAGAAAGTAAATCTACAACTTCCGATGAAATACCATCCACATTGAAAAAGCTACAAAACAACTATGTCCCATAAACATGTATGCATGTGTTCACAAACACATTAGAGCAAATTTTACCATGCCATGAACATAAAAGTTTTACTTTAATAATTGTCTCTCTCTTTACCCAGGACAAACTCACAAAGCCATTCAGCAGATATAAAAGTTTAAGATGCCACAAAATCTAAAACTCCAATCAGATGCCAGACAAGACATTCCTACATTAATATAACATCAAGACATATGCACACACATAACATAACAGAACTTTAACCAGTTCTTGAACCAAGATATGACAGTTGAAATGATAGAAGGCATGTATGAATGTAGTGATCTAAAACAAACATACAATAGATGAAGTATTTTCATAATCATATTCATACAACACTATTGTGCTCCGTTTAAAGATTATATCCTGAGTAGAGATTAAAAAATTTTGAATACATTTAGTTTCTAAAGAGTGACAAATTCAATTAACAACAATCCTAGAACATAGACAATGTAAATATATTAGAATTCACACCTTGAGTGCCAGATTACCACGTTCCAAAAGTTGATCTCGAATTTGATGTTTATTACCAGTTAGGTCATGTCCTCATTGTCCAGTATAGACAACATCTTCGGCATTATCTAAATCATCCTTATACACACCTGACAACACTATAGCTACAACAAGTGGGAATACATAGTGTCCACACTCCTGTAATTTTTCAACCACAAAAATATAAAGAAAAAATGAGATGTTGTGTTTTGAATGTTATCAATACTCTATGGTTTCTTTTCTTGATAAGCAAAATAATAGCAACCATTCAATCAGAAAACAACAACCCAATGGATTCCCGAAGTGCATGCAAAAAAAAGATTAATTGAGAACAAAAACAAAAGCCATCTAAAACGTCTAAAATAAGTCGGGAAAAAACAAAAGATTCTACAAGTAATTACAGCTAATAAAACAGGATTCTAGCCCAGATAAAAAAATAGAAAGTCTTGAACAGGTAAAGAAAAGAGGGGCATGAGGCGCCTAGTTCTGTAGATGTCCATCATGTTCACACATGTTTTCTTCAAGGCATGTTTCACTCAATAAGACCTTTCAATGATAGCCAACAGCACTGGAGGACAACAAAAAACATAGTCACAGCGGCAACCCTCTGCACAAACTGGATTCTTTTCCATTTTTGGGCAGGTTGACAGGCTTGCGAACACACTTACAGTGCACAAGGTAGAAAGGGTATGATAATGCAGTTATAGAGCATCTTTACATCAAAGGGGCATCCGTTGAAAAAGATTAATAAAAAGCTTCAAAAGCTGTAAATTCCAGTATAACCCCATTCACAGGAAAAAAATGAATGTATTACCGCTTTCCGGTAGGACTGTCCCATATAATCAATACCATTCAACCAGTGGCTATGAAAACCAATAGCGACCATTTCAGCACGAGAATAAAATCAATGACCAACATCAATGCCTGTCATACATTAAAGATATCTTAGAGAATAGTTTCTTAAACTCATTAAAGAAGATTTTGAAATGACCATAAGAGTAGATATTGTCCAACTAACAGCAGCACGAAAACAATACATAAGACATAAGCTCTCACAACCAACCTGGAAGGCTGCCTATCCTTTTCAAAGGATAAAGCACCTCATTTTTCTCCATCATCTGCAAATGTTTCAATTTTGAGTAAACATTAGAGCATATAACAACAAAATAAGTACTATGTCATGGGCCGAGACTCAACCTCTAAGCTCGTGCAACTCCAGGACTTGAGCATGAACTCATCTGGCGTCCCAAATCAACCTAATTATCATGGTTCACACTCTTGTGAGGTATTGTCCACTTCGGCTCTCCCTTGGCCTTACAGTTTTATCTCACAAAAAGCATCTCATAAGGAGAAGGCCCACTGTCCTTGGTGGCACATCACTAGTACCCCTAGAGCTAGCTCTAATACAACTTGTCACGGGCCGAGACTCAACCTCCAGGCTTGTGCAGCTCTAGAACCCGAGCATGGACTCATCCAGTATCCCAGATCAGCGTAACTGTCATGGTTCACACCATTATGAGGTATTGTCCGTTCGGCCCATACTTGGCTTCACGATTTTATCCTACAAAAGATGCCTCACAAGAAGAAGGTGGTGTGAACCCTATATCCCATGACCAACTCTAGTACACAGCCGATGTGAGATTCATGGCTCCTCCCTAGGACCATGACACTAACACATACTACCATATTTTTAGCCAAAGAAATATAAGTATAAGCATCGGAAATAGAACCAAGAAAATTTTATAGCATTGTCATAAATTCACAATAATTACAATAATAGTCCAACAAAGTTCCCCTATACAGCCAATCAATATCTAATGATATATCAAGGGCAGAAAAATAAATAAAGAATGATTATCATGTCATGTTTATAAGGAGCTATGAGAAAACTTTTCATCAAACAAAAACATAGCATATGATTCATCTAACCAATATGATTTTAAACAACGTAAGAGAGGAGAAAAGATCAAATCAATGGTTTATAAATTTACCCTTGAATAAGTGAAAACGAAAGCTAGGAACTATGATGGATTCTTAAGCAGTAAAATCAGGCATCAGCATAAACATAAAAACACATAAAGTTCAGGTCCTGAAAAGAATGGGCAGCACATCAACCTTGATTTGCCTTTGATATTGCCTTTAAGTTGGGTCGCTTGGCCTTGCCCTTGACATCAACTTGAGGTACATTTCCTTTCTGCAAACATTTGTACAATAGCAATGAAATTCAAAATGACAGAAAAACGAAAATGCACACTTGGAAGAAAGAAACCAAGCTTCTCTATCAGTTGCAGGCTGCAATGCAGGAACAACAAAGATAAACTATCACACAGATACACATACGTGAAAATTTAGTACAATGAGCGATGCAAGTCATCAAGACAATTGAAAAACAAAGACAAGGATAGCTTACCTTGGCATTCTTGCCCTTAGGGGCTTTCTTGTCAATTTTGACTGCTCCGCACCTCTTTTCCTCTTCCTATGAACCAGTCAAAAAAATTGTAACAAAAATCGGCTAAACCCATCTCAAATATCAACAAGATGCAATGCAACATATTAAATAACCAAAGCAGAGTAGTGAAATGCAAAGCAAGAAATAAAGACCCTAAATAGAGACAGACCAGAACAAAGTGAAGATAATGCTTGTTGAACAACCTTATAGTCTCCTTGACTTTAATGTGTGCACTCTTCTCAGCAAAATTGGGAGCATTAGTACCATCTAGTCCTTGTGCAATTTTGACGGCTCGTTCCACCATTTTGGCTACTTTCTCGTTCATTTTGGGTTCAGATGACATCTCAGGAAGTTGTTGGATCCCGCTTTGAACATGTTTTAATTTCAGGTTTTCAGCATCCACATTAATATTTTTTTCTGCTACTTCCTCCATCTTCATCCAGAAGGTCCACTCCCTACTTAGTCAAAAGCTCCTTCTCAGCTCTTTGTTTGGCGGCTTGTAATCTGGCACTTGCTCTCCGTTGTCCTCCGGAGACATTGTCCTTGCCCGGTAAACTTTTAATCTTCAGTCTTCTGGTTCCGTTTTTAAACGTTGGGACGGAACTCTCAACCGAATGTGGCGATTGAACCACCATTCCGAAAACGTAAATCGAAAGGAAGGAAGGAATGTAGGGAGTGAGAGTTATGGTTAGGGAAGGAAAAGAGAGGTAGCAAGCTTACGGTTACAGAAGAGCAGGGAATCCCAATTCATTCATATTATAATAAATAAAAGTTCATTCATTCATTTATTTTTTAGAGCCACAAGATCTGATATGAATACAAGAGAGATACATTTCAATTTTGAGTATTTTTTTATTTCCTTTCTTTTCCTTTTCTGTTCTTTTGTGTTTCTTATGCTTTGCCAAATCAAGCATAGTCATGGATAGAGACTAGGATTGGCTTCATGTCGAGCTCGAGGTGAGTTTTGTTCGTCTCGAGTTCGATTCGATTTTAATTTTTATTAAATTTGAATTAAATTTTATTTCAAAATTTTTTTTGTTTTTTATATTTGAATTCGATCCGATTTCGATACTATGTAAATAGTATCTGATCTGATTCGAAATTAATAAAATATTATTTTTTAAAATATAAAATATTATTTTTTAAATATAAATATTTAAAAATATTATTATATAAATATATATAATTAAAAAATTAATTAAAAATAATTTTTCATATAATATCGAATCGAGTCGGATTTTAACAAATCCAAACTCGATTATTTTCTAAATTTATCAGATCCAACTTAAAACTCGAATTTCAAAAAAAAAATCGATCTTATAAAATTCAGTTAGACCAAAATTCATCGAAGACGAGTTAATTCACCGTCCCTAACAGAGACATCCCGCCTAATTTAGTAGTTAAAGAAAAACACGCGGTATGTCACACGCAAGCGAGGTTGATTGTTTATGATATAATTTCTTAATCGATTGCATTTAATTATAATGTAATAGTTATTATTTAATTAATTATTTAATTATAATAATGGATTAAAATTATAATTTTCTTTGAAAAAATCTTATTTGCATTTAAAAAAATCTTATTTGCATTTGACGTGCGGAAACCGATAATTATCTTTTCTTTTTAGTTTAAGAGTATAAATAAATTAAATATGAACAGATAATGAATATATATTCAAATTTTGTTCGATTATTTTTAAAATTGTTTGAGTTCAATTCATGTTTAATAAAAAAAATTATTTTTTAAAATTTGATTTATTTAAATAATATAATATTTATGTTCGATTTGTATTCAATTCAATGAACTCATTCATAAATATTAAAATAAACATAAATAAATATATTCATAAATAATAAACAAAATATAACCTAATATATTTAAACAATCAAATAATAAACAGACATAAACAAATTCTAAAATAATATTAGAGTAAAAATAAAATTATAATTATTATCATCTGAGTGATAAAAAATTTGATTTTTCTTAAATAAGATTTCGATTTCGAATATTATGAATAAAAAAGACAGATTTGACAAAATTTATTCCTCTTATGAGATTTGACTTGACTTGATTTCGTATTAATCAAAATCTAAAATGATTACTTAATACTGAAAAATCCCATACCAAAAAAAATAAAATTATAATTTATTATTATTACTAAACAATAAATAAACATAAGCAAATCTAAATAAATATAATCAAATTTTAAACAAACGTCTTATAATCGATCCTTAAATGATACAAAATCACTTGTTAAACTTAATTATTCAAAATCATTTATTAAATTTAATAAATAAAAATAAACAAATAAAAATCAAACATATTCTCGTGAAAAACTCTCTGGCTCATTTATGAATTACGATGAAAAGTGCAGCGAAAAGGAATTATTTTATTTTTTCTTACTACTATTTTGGACAGGAGAAGAAGGGGAAAGAAAGACTCTGCAATAACCATGAACAAGAGTTGCTAACATAAACAAACTTCATACAAAAATTCAAGCATATCCTCACTATCCATTTAAAAACCAAAAATAAAAATAAAAATAAAAATAAAACAACAACAAACTTTTATATCTAACAATGAACAAATTTAAGGGTGGAAACTACAACAGTTGTGCATCCCTGACTATGAAATATAAAATCTAAATCACAAGCCGTAATGAACACCTGCACATTCTTCAAGTGTTGTCCAGATCAGTGTGTTCATGACTTGCATCTGTATTTGTCATCATGGGCCCAGAAAAGTGTAACTCTTGGCGAGGAAATAATAGCTTCAAACGGAAAGCATCGACTCCATTCAAGTAGTAGTGAAAAAGCCTTTTTGCCCTGATAAACCCAAGACGGCCATAAAGTGCCAGTGCTCCTTTATTCGTGACTTCTGCTTCCAGTGTAACCTTCAAAACGTAATACACGGGGTAATTAGTTTTTGCATCTCATCATTGCCTCCAACATCCCAAGAACCTAACAAACTAAGACTTATTAAAACATAATGTTAGGAATAGGACCTACTTACAAGAGGTGAAGAAAATACCATGATTTTTGTTTTCAATTTCTTATGTTTTAAACGAATTTTGCTAACTGAAAAGATCCCTTATAAACAGTAAAATCATTTTAGAACCCTTTCCACCTTTTTGAAGAAACTCATGGAGTACCAAGTCTAGGCCATAAGGATATATATATATATATATATATATATATATATATATATTGAAGAGACAAAATTAGCTAGATGCATTATTGGGTTGAGAAACACTAAAGAAATCAGTAGATCAACACAAATCAGAGCCATGATATATCAACCATTGTCAAAGTTTTGAAAAAAGAGGCCATCTTGATAAAATAGTTTAAAATGCAAATGAAAAAAAAAAAATATAACAACTGCAGCAAAGCCGATTTAGTAACATTCTTTGTGATTCATGTTCAAGATCCACTTTGGTTGAATAGAGGATCAAGGTAACCATTACTACTTGGATGGCCAATTAAAACCATCAGTTTAGAGTTCAGACGGCATATACTAGGCACTACAATAGCCAATGCCCTGGTGTTTAAGAACATAAACAAGCCTAACTGATGGATCCACAGAATTAACTGGTTTACAATGTAACATATTACGTACACATCAGCATATGTGAAGAGTGAAACTATTAGAAAGATGCAATTCTTATGCACGCTAACTAAACATATGGCAACTAATTGAAGTTACACAAAACATTAGCACTGCATCTTATCCTTCTGAAAATGAATGAAATTAACCAACACTTCAACAATTCATATATTTATAGTACTTTCGATTTTTCAAATTTAGAAGTTAGTGATACAGAAGTTAGCATCAATATCCAAATTACAAATGAAATCACCAAGACAAAGAATGAAAATTCCTGTACCTCTTCACAGCCTGATTCCATCATCATTCTAATTGATCTGGTAACAAGTTCAGTGGCTGCAACATAAGCAAAAGCATCAAATTTAAGCATATACATCTTACATGAATTTTTGAGATATGAACAGATATTAGCAGTTGACAGGAAACCCATGTGATACACACTTTTCCAATTTCAATCAAAAGAATCCAACCCATTCAAGAGCTTTAAGTAAAGAATTATTACACATTAAGCAGCAGTAAAATAGAATGACATTAAAAAAAATTAAAAAAAGGGGAAAATTCACCAATGCCTCTTCCACGATAAGGCTTGATTACAACTAACATGGCAATGTAGCCCCTGAAAGTATTTCTATGTTCTCCCATCTTGCACACCACAGTTCCCACGCATTTACCCTTGTGAAAAGCCTGTTTTTTTTTTTTTAATAAAAAGAAAGAAATTATAAATGAAACCCATCGTGCAAAAGAAAAAAAGAATTGAAAACATAAAAGAAAAGAAGGGAAAGAAGGGAATACGAGGAAGGAGAGTTGGGGCCAAAGATAGACGAAATATCGGTAGGTGAAGATGGAGTAAGGCTCACTGAGTTCTTGATCGACCAAGCTCATGATGAGAGGCAGGTGGTGCTCACCTCCATAGCTCAAATACTCAATCTCCTCTCCTTCAAATTCCGCTTTCTCTTCGGAGCTTGCATCCATTGATTTCTGCGTTTCTTCTCCTCCTACTTCTGCGTCAATCTCTGGGTTTAAGATAATCAATTATTCGGGCTCTATAGAATTTGGGGCCGTAAAGATGGGCCTACTACAATATATGCACCATCTCAATCGGCCAGTGGTGGGCTCTATTGTTCCAAAACTAATCTACAATCATTCCGTTTTTCTTCGGCCCAAAGACCATTTGTTTTTCTTGATTATTTTATATAAAAATTTATTTATATATATTAAACTAAGTTATAAAAATAAAAGTTTTTAATTTAATAATCAATAAAATTTAATCGAATAAATAAAATTTAATTAGATTCAAATATATAAATCTTAATTTCAATTTCAATTAAATTTAAAAAATTTATAACATTATACAATATTAAAATGAATCAAAATCTAATACAAATTATTATCTCTCCTTTAACTCGATATTAAATTGATCGGTGACTTGTCAAAAATCAGAAACTCTGCTTGCCGATCACAGGGGAAACCAAAAAAAAAAAAAAAACAAAGGTTTTATTTCATTTTTTTTTTATTTTGCAATTGACGAAATCTTTTTTCCCCTCGATTGCCGGATATTTGGCGAAGCGAGAGAGACTGATTCCTCCAAGAATTCTGAAGGAAACAAAGGAAAAAAAGGAAAACAAAGAAAGCTCTCTCTTTGTGAATCGAATCGAAGATGCTGAGAGTGGCGACGAGGAGGCTCTCTTCTCTCACTTCGTGCCCGTCTGCGTGGCGGCCCCACCTCGCTACCTCCGCAATCGCCTCTCGCTCTTTAATCAACGGTGCTGAGTCTCCCGATGATCTCGGATCCGGCTCCTCCTCTTTTGCTTCACCCTTTCTTATTCCCACCAGAGGTTAGGGTTTCCGTTTGCCTATTAAATTTCTCTTCTTTGTTTCAGTTATTCGTCCGTCTACGGTGGTTCATAACAAATACTAGTGTTAGTTAGGTTTTCCTTATGATGTCGTATTCGTATTGAAATTCTAAGCAATGAACTTTAATACTAGTACATGTTTTATTTTGCATCATTTTGAGTTTTTCTTTCTTACTTTTGTTTGTCTTCTTTTTGATTTGGATATGTGAATAATGAAAGGTACATACATCTCTTTTGGAATTTAGGAGAATACTCAAATTAGATCAAAACATTGCGTTAAAGGTTACTGACTTAGAAAATTAGATACCCATTTTTTTAAGGTGAAAAAAATTGATTTAGGGCAGGGCGTCTATTTGAAAAAAATAATATTAAGACTGAAAGGCCTGGCTTTATTGGTCGAAGTTGGTAGCTATACTTTGTTCACTTTTACCGATATCATACTTTCATCATTATGCCTTTGAACAATTGACACAGAGGATTCATGTAGTGTTTCTTCAGAAGTTCTGTTGAGGGAGACCTCTCTTAGACGCATCTTGTCAATGTACAAGATTAAGATTAATGCTTGGTAACATCTGTTACTCCTTTTTTAGTGGCTAACTTTTTTTTTTTTGTTCCAAAGAAGAACTTGAATGGAGCAGCGAAGACAATAAATACTTTCTGAAACTGGTTGTAATCCAGCCTTATGGATGTGAAGAGAACCTGCTGATCATGAAGGCATTTTTTGCCTTATTGTGAACTAATGTTTACAAAGCCTTGCAATGGAGGCTCGATTCTAGGATTTTTTTACCCAATTTGTTGTTGTTTGGAACTGTCTTATACATTTCCATGACCATGAATTGATATTTGCCATATTGTATTCCTCCTTTCCAGGAATTCAGCTACTGGAATGGTGAAAAAAGTTGTTTTTCTCATTCTGTGCATTTTCACTAAGATATGACTTGTAATGTTTGCTTCAGGTTTTGCTTTTGAGTCACTTGCCCCAAAAAGTGAAAACAGTGTGATTCCTGATGTTCAAGCAACGGTGGCAGCAATTAAGAACCCCACTTCTAAAATAGTCTATGATGAATACAACCATGAACGTTTTCCTCCAGGTGACCCCAGTAAGCGGGCATTTGCCTATTTTGTCCTGACAGGTGGTAGGTTTGTGTATGCTTCTCTTATCCGTCTGCTTATCCTAAAGTTTGTGCTGAGTATGTCAGCCAGTAAGGATGTTCTTGCATTGGCTTCTATCGAGGTTGATCTCTCCAGTATTGAACCTGGCAGCACTGTAACTGTTAAGTGGCGTGGAAAGCCAGTCTTTATCAGGCGCCGAACTGAGGATGATATCAAGCTGGCAAACAGTGTTGATATAGGGTTGCTTCGTGATCCACAAGAGGATGCAGCAAGGGTTAAGAATCCAGAGTGGTTAATTGTTGTTGGGGTCTGCACACATCTGGGTTGCATTCCATTGCCAAATGCTGGTGATTTTGGTGGATGGTTCTGCCCTTGCCATGGTTCCCATTATGATGTCTCTGGCAGGATTCGCAAGGGGCCGGCACCATACAACCTGGAGGTGCCCACTTACACCTTCCTGGATGAGAACAAGTTGCTGATCGGTTGAGAATAGCAGTGTAATCAACCAAACAGCGTTAATTTGGATCTCATATTTTTTTTTATATCAGATAATGCTGAAGACTTGTTGAAATCTTTGCTTTTGCTGCCCTTGACTTTTGGGGCAATGTTAGGGTTGTTTTTTAAACTGCTGACGATTGATGTTGCTCTGAATTCTGAATAAGTTGTCCGGATTTTGCTGAGTATTGATGCTCTTAAGACTTGATAATACCTGGATGCTGTTATTTAATAATTTTGATTACTCATTGCAACATAACGGTGCTCCATTGTGTTGAACATTTCCAGCGTGAAGCCAGAAACTTCGAGCTTCTATCACATGCATAAATGAAGCAAATAGATTTTCATCATTCATGGTAAGAGTACCAAATGCCACTTAGGGACAGAGAAGCATCAGGACTATTAAGCATATTTTAAAATTTTTAGTGCCTTAAATTTATGGAGGTAACAAATTTTTCAGGGAACACGGATGAAAAAGTCTATTCCTAGAAGTCTCCGAATTAAATGGTTAAAACGTACACCCAGCCCAGGAGTGCATCTCAATGAACGGTCAAGCTGCAATTTCATATCTCTTGTAATCTCTCGAAGATGCCCTTTACATAGACCATTACTTTTTCGCTGAGCTTGAGTTCTTTCCTCATGTGATCTACTTGCTGGTCATCTCCCTGAACAACAATCTCAGACACAGTCCCATCCTCGGCAACCAACATCTTAACCTCGATCTGCTCCTTTCTGGATGCTTAACCTCCTCTGCATCCATTCCATCAAAGTGTATTAACGTCAAACTACAATTTCAACAAAAATAGCAAAGATCTTAAGGGGGGGAACAAAAGAAACTTGGAAGTTGAATTTGGAAGGAATGGGAATGGAGGAGAGAGGCGGTGGCTGTGGTGATAGTATCTTTGTTGCCATATCCCTTCAAAGGTTGCATAGAGGAATGAGGCACTTGAGCTGAGTTTAAGCATTTTCATTGCCAAGCCTTGTGCTGTAACGGTCGGCGACTTGAATGGCCCAGGTTTAGCCATCTCTTCTACATCAAACCATACAAGTTTTATGTCTGCAAGTTATGGCTCTGAACTTCGAGGCCTAAGTAGAGACTTTCTTATAATAGTAGTAATAATTCATGTTATTAATTTTACTCACGTTGACTCTCTATAGGACTTATCACATATCACACTTAGATCTTTCCTTCTCTTTTTTTTTTTTTTCTTATCTTTTTTTTTAATAATAATAATAATAGGAAAAAAGATATTGGTGGTGGATGATAGACAAGGAAAGTGGGGATGAAATTGAAAAAGAGGAAAAAGGTGGAGTTAAGGTATTGGTACTTACAAGTCTGGTTTATGTGAAAGAGAAGGGAAGGAAGAGGTTAGAGCATAATAATAATAATAATAATAGGATAAAACGTTTACTTTGAATTGTCTTTGTATTACCGTCCAGCCCCTCCCTAGACTCAGTAATATACTCTTACTGTACTAGGAAGGCATGCTGGCTGGCTGGCTAATAGCCCAGCCGAAACATTAATTAACCACCAAAATTAATACTAATGCTAATAAAAACACAAACGATCAAATTTATTTTTTTCTTAAAATATGAAATTTCATCCCTTTTCTTAGTTTTTTAAGGTGCACGTTCAATTTAAAAAGTGAACAAAAAAGCCAAATTCATTTTTTTAAACAAATGCCTTCAAAAAAAGTAGTTTAGGTGAAATAATTATCTTATTCATATAATAATTCTCAATATCTTTAATGAAAATATTTTATTTTAATAATATTTTTTTATTTTTAAAATTATGAAAAATTAAAATTTAATAATATTTCATGATAAATTACACTATTGTTCTATTTCACATCCGAACGAGTGATTAAGGATAATGATTGATTCGACTGCCCTATTTTTTTTTTCTTTTAGAAAGTGCACGTACGCGAGGGTGGAGTAAGAGAGCGAACCCCGGAGTACGAAACGGCTGGAGCCAGAAGCCAGGAGCCAGGAGCCGAGCCCCCTGCGCGCGAATGAACGATTCAATGTTCACATAACGGTTCCGAGAAACCGCACCCGTCTGATCGCCCCCCTCTCCCCTTTGTATTCCACTATTCTCTATCTCCATTTTGTGTCTCTCTATCTATTGGATAACTCCAAACCCTTTGTTTTCTCTCTTTCTCTCGCCGTTTCTTTATACCAATTATCTTTGGCCGCCTCCCCCTTTTCTCTGCCCCCTTTCTTACCTTCTTTTTCCTCTGTTTTTTTCCCCTTTTCTCAAACCACTGCTCCAGCTTGCTTGAAGGTACTGCGTTTTGCTTCTTTAAAATGAAATCTTTTTGGGTTTTTTTCTTTTTAGGGTTTGATTGTTTTTTATTGATAACTGGAGGTACCTTTATTCCAATATATCTCCCTTTAAAGACTGGGTGTTGCCTGCAGATTTTTTGTGTATGTGTTTTTTTTTTCTGTCATTGATTCAATGCGTCTCTGTTATTTGTGGGTTTACTTTTGCTGATTCAGGGCAATTTTTTGTTCGATGCTTTTTAATTATTTCAATTTAAATTGTGTTTGTTTCAATTATAAAGGTTTTTTTTTAAAAAAAAATAATTTGTCTGTGTTGAGTACTGGTGTTGTTATTTTTATTGTGCTCAGAGTTCCTATATGTTGCACTATTTACTATATGCTGCTTACTGAATGCTGACTTAAATCAATTATCAATACTAAGTTCACTAAATACTTGGTGTAAATGGAAAATTTTCAACTTGGTTAGCTTTGTTGCCGTACTTGCTTCCTTTGGCTTCAACTCAAGTTTTCACTAGCACGACTAAAACAAAAAATAGAATTAGTTTACCTCTTTTGGTTTCTTCGGGGGTGGACTATTTCTTTGGATGATGTTGCTCGTGCTGCTATGCTTGTGAAGCTCCTTTTGTGGAAGATATATTGTTCCAAATCAATAGGAGTCCCTTATTTCTCATAGAAGAAATCAAATTAGAACTTTGGAAACATTTTGTTACAGTATCACATCAACTTTTAGTTTTCTGACATGCTTGGGATTTGTTTTCTGATACAGTTTTGAACTGTATGTATGAATTTAAAAGCACTGGATGTTTTGTGCTTCGCACTGCTTAAACAGTCTTCTGAATTGTTCTGATTAAAAGGCGATTCAAATGTGGATGTACTGCTATTTTCTTTTATGATTCAAGAGCTTCCTTGGTGGCTTGCAATTCAGTGTTGGTTTTCAATTTGCGCATGCAGGAAAATGTTCGGTGTGTATGATCAAGAGCATAGCTTCTTGTAAATTGCTGCAGTCTTTTTCTGCTGATTCTGTTGACATCTGGTATCAATGGCAGCTGATCAATGGAGAAAGCGACTGAATGGTGCCAGCATTGCTGGCTACAATTCTTGGGACCGATACAGAACCAAAAAGAAAAAACTGGAGTCACTGCAAACTGATTTAAACAAAAAATCTTGTATTTCCCTTGAGTGGGATGGGAACCAAAAAAAGGTCGTTGCCAAAAGGGAACAAATTGGCTTAAGTTGGAGGCATTTAAGGCCATTTACAGATTACACACTACATTACCACAGAGTCTTGGCAGATGTTTTGACACTTCCTCATGAAATTTTTGACTTAGAAAACTTGGCTGAGGTGCTTTCTTATGAGGTATTATTGTTGTTATTCTTTATCTTAGTTGCTTCTAATGTCCTCTGTCTGCTCTGTCTGCTGATCTCATCATTTATGGAATTGACTTTGAAATTGTTACAGGTTTGGCAGACTCATCTGTCTGAAAATGAGAGAAATCTGCTTATGCAGTTTCTTCCTACAGGGACAGACAAAGAGCAGATTCTGCCAGCTTTGCTTGCTGGGGATAACTTTCACTTTGGAAATCCTTTTCTTAAATGGCGAGTATATATATTTACTTTTGACACTTCTACCCCCTGTGGAGAGTGGATCCTTTCTTCTTGTAGTTTCTTTTGGCCATGCATTATATGCCTGACAAATACATTTTCCCATAAAAACACACATGTATTGTGCAACTTTACTACTTGTGATTTATTTACAAAGAAGTTACAGCTCTTGGGGTATTGTCTATCTTATTTCTCTAGTTCTATTTTCAGGAGATATAGTATTTGAGGATTCTAATGTTGAGCTTGAATCTGCTAGATTTGACTGGAGTTTATGCTTACAGGAGTAAATCACTTTGTTCGGGTCATCTTCACCCTGATACAGTTATTCAGGAGGAACAGCATTTAAAGGCTGAGAAGAAAGCATACTATTCAGAGTTACAGGACTACCATAATGAGTATGTGAAATGTAGCCAAATTTACCTATCAATTTAAGCTATTCTTGGTGCAGGTGCATTTGGTGCTGATCATATTGTTGCAACATTGTTTTGCCTCTTGTTACAGTATCATAGAGTATTTGCAGAAACTGAAGGAGAAATGGGAAAGCTGCAAAGACCCCGAACAAGAAATTGTGCAGAAGTTATGGAGGTTTGTATTTTCTACATGTTTCACTTTATGCATAAGTAAGTGATGGGTTTTAGCAGAGGAAGGTTCTTCTGTGTGAAATAGTTGCTACCAACTAACATACATTGGCTAGGATGTGCTGCCATGAACTTGTTTATCAGCTTCATTGTATAACAGTGTCATAATATGGAATACAATACCATTGTTTTACTCAATTTTGAGCCTTTCCTCCTGTAATTGTTTGTTCAAAACAAAAATGAAGGTTTTTTTTTTTCACTTTTTATTGAATATTTAATTCCTTTTATTTGTTAAGATCAAATCACATTTTTGGGTTGCAATCAATTTCTTTGGTAGGTCAAGAAGGGTTCGTGAGGAAAGGGTTTTCTCACATTCGAATGAATCTAGGCTTGGCAACATTGAGCTGGATGTTACAGCTACCTCTGAATCTTGCTCTTGGGTTGCAGATGAGAAAGCATGCAGTAGTGATAACCAGAATTCCTCTGTTGTGAAGGGTGGAGAACCACAAAGAAGGTAATGTCTTTCCATGGTGAACTACCACGCTACATTTATTGTCATTTTGCCCATTTTGTTGAAGTTCACAAGAGCAAGAGTTTGAATATTGCTTTCTTAAAGTATTCTTTGCCTGAGTTTAGTATTTCATTTTCTGTAGTTCCTTCAGAGGTTCTCTTTAAACTGCCAAAATGCATGTGATTCACTTATTTAGACAATATATTATATGTTATAACCCTCTTAATCTTCATTGTGGGTTTTACAAAATGTAAATGGTAAGACTTATATGGAGCAAAGGTGACCTGGATCTTTTTCCCCATCCTCATCTTCAGTGGAATACCTTTGAATTCCGAGTTAAGAAATTGTAGCTTGTTTAGTCTTATCTAGAGTAGTTTTCTTGTTATATTCTTTTGTTGCACATAGCTTTTCCTCATTATTATTATATTTATCTGTAAATTGTGTGCCTACCCAAGAAAAAAATTCTATGCTTTGCTGTCTAAGAGTTTTGAAGTATAAACATTCTATGCAAGTATCTTTACACACCATACTGGTTAGGTTTTGCAGGAAATTACATTGTAGATATCCTTGTTGAATTTTCTCTGCTTGTAATGCTATTTTCAACTCTTAGGATAACTTTTTGCTTCATTCTTATCTTTATTTGTGGCTTAAGCGGTTATCAATCTTGTCATTTTTACTGAACTAGAAATTATGTGAACCATAACTATGTTTAAGAAACTTTTGCAGTATTTAGGTCTCCTGGTGGGAATTTGTTATGGTGGTTTCTCTAGTTTCTTTTAGTGTTGCTTCGGTTATTTTTATTCCATGGTGAATGAATCTTATTAGTTGTCATGGATATCAGAATGTACACGAAAGGTTTCATCAAGGACAAAGGTAGAATGCTCTTGACTGCTCCAGAGTATGCACTGACTGTGGAGGCAAGACCCACAAAGGATGACAAGATACACAAGCGCAATATTCAGAATTGTGATGGTGCGAAATATATGTCATATTTTAAGGTCAGCAGCTGCTTGGATTGTTATAAATTGTAAGATTATATAGAGGTGCCTTTTATCTTGATCAGTTATCTCCTTGGTTTAGAATTTATCCTTTCTAGTAGAGTATTAGTCATTAATTAAACTTTGGATTGGTTGACACAAGCATGCTACTTTTGGAAGCTTCGTTTATTAGTTTTCGTGAGCTGAACCAGTGGGCAGATGCCAAGCTTATTGTTTCGATTGAGATATAGATGTGCCATTACTGCTCTGTTATCTTGTCACTTTGTAGCCTTTATAGTAAATAAACTCTCAGTTCTCACCATTATACCATGGGGCAGGAACAAGTACTGTAGCATACTAGTGATGGCTTGCATGTTTATAATGTCCTCCTGTTATATTCTTTAAACAAGTATTTCTTTAGTATCTATTACTATTCAGCCTTCTCTCTTGCTCTCTTACGTCTTTTCTTAGGTAATTAAGGGATTATTTGCCTTTGGTATATTTCAGATAAGCAAGAAGCAGCATGAACTTATTAAGAATATGAAGCAGTCTGGTCGAAGCATTCAATCTAGGTCTCTCAACCACGTCTTAGGTGACATTGATACATTGCATGTGCAACCATATGAAGTATTCATGGAAGAAGAACAGAGGAAGTTGCATGAACATTGGTGAGTATTGAAGCAAACAGTTCTTTCTTAAACTTTGAAAGTTTTCATTATACCTCTGCTCAAAGTAATTATTGTTTAAATAGGTTGAGATTGGTAAAGGAAGACCTCCCTGCATCATATGCAAACTGGAGAGAAATACAGTTACAGAAATGGGAAATAACAAAGTCATTGGAGCAAGATTTGAAAGAAAAACTAAATCCACTGACGGAGGTTTATTTCTCTCTCCTTAGCTCTCTCCCTTTGCCCTTGTATATGTATAGTTTGGTTGCTTGCATAACTGTTTTAATTTTTTTGTTGGTGTCGTAGGATGAGGAGGATGAAGATACTGGAAAGCACCAGGATCAGGAAGACGATGTTGACACGACCTTGGCTGTTCTAGATGTGGAGGAAGAGGGCCCTGAGAAGTTAATTGAGTATCAGAAGGATACTGAAGCAACAGACAGTGAGTGCGGCATGGAAGAGGGAAAATCTGTTCTGCCTTTACCACAGAATCAGTCCCTACAGCAGATTTTTTCTATTGATAGAGGCCATATCTGCAATCGTGTGGATATGGAGTCTGAAAACAATGAGAATATCTCAAAATCAGATGTTGCTTCTTCAGATGTATCTGAGCACTCAGAGAATTTGAACATTGCTGATGCAACTATTAGCCATCCCGTCTCTTCCGCAGAAAATGTCTGGTCCGCAGATATCTTGCCACACTCTTACCACGATTCTACCGCAGGCCATGAATACACATCTACCAGTGGATTGTCACTCACTTATCAAGCCAATGAAGACCAACAGAACCAAATGATTGATCTGGAATCAGATTTGCGTGAAGAAAGTACTGGGAAGGTTTTATTGCATGGACATTCTAAAGATGGTTCCTTTAGTTCTTATACAAATCAAGACCGAAATGAGCTGCTTCAATCTTTCTTCAAGGATCAGGTATTGTTATATCATAGTGAGCAGAAACAGACGGGGCAAGGTTTCCAGCCCCCAAAGAATCTGTTGATGGAAGATGGTCATTTGAATGGGGAATTTCAGGAGCAGTTGCAGTCATCACTGCCATTAGAGGAGGGGCAAAAGAGGCAGAATGAGGTTTATATGCGACAAAACATGTCAGAAAACATTTATTCTGATGGGGGTAGATACTTGACCCCAAAACGAGAGCACCTGCCTTCAGGAAATATGCAGGATTGGGCTGTCAATCCTGCCCACATGTTAGCGCCTTTCCAACATCAGTTGAATAGTGGAGAATTGTTGAGTCAAAACTGGTTTACTGGAGAGCGTCAAGCTCAAGTTCATGGTGGGTGGGCTGGTTCAGATGGTTTTACTGCCCCAAGTCAGGGTATTGCAAGTGGAAACAATGCAGATCAGAGCCTATTTAGTGTTCTATCTCAATGCAACCAACTTCGTTCAAGTAGCACTTATGAATCAATGGGCTCTACTGAGCAGTTCGTTCCACAGAGGAACAATGGAATGGTGAGGGGGGGCTCTTCTGGAATAATTGGAAATAATTTGCGGCATGCTGCTTATCCACTTGATTATTTAGGTGGTCGTGATGCAGCTACTTCATTGATGGCTGATGATGTAGGATGGATGAACTTGCCACATCAGAATTCTGCTCTGCATGATCCAATGGGGAAACCATATTTGAGGTCATGGAATCAATAAGGAGGGTCCTTTTCTTTTATTTGTTTTTAAAGGAATAGAAGGTCTAAAGTTTAGTGGAATTAATTGGAGGTCTAAAGTTTATTAGTCATGAGCTGGCTTGGAGGATTGGGAGAAATGCTGAAAGCAAATTTCTTGTGATTTGAGTTTGTTTCCTCTATTATAGTATATGATTTTTTAGAGGAATGGTGGAAGAGACTGCAGATTTGCAGGAGCGGAGTATACAAAGACTCTGAGATAGGTTTTTGTACATACCCCTATACAAAGAGCCAACTGAACTCAACACCTTTGTATATACGTGGATGTTGGTTGGGCTGCTGGGAGGTAAGTTGTCAAGGATAAAATAATCCTGGAATCTCATATTTGGTAGATTTACATATTGCAATGAGGATTCTTTTTTTTTCATATTCCTTGTCTCATTGACTCTCAACTATTTTCAATAATTTTGGAGGCTCTCTAACTGCTACTTTTCTCTTTCGTAGTCGAACGTTTTGTTTTTAATGAGGTTCTGGGTTGGGTAATAAAATCTATTACTTACAATTAAAGATGTCCCCTTCTCATTTATGGCCAGCCATATGTTTTTGTCTTAAAATATAATTTGAGGGGTAATTTTGAAATTGACTGATACCGATTGTTTTACAGTACTGCTAAATGCAATCTAGTCTTTTCTCTTCGCACTTCATGTTTTTTTTTTTTTTTCAAAATTTTTATAAAGTAAAATTATTTAATTATTTCTTGAGTCATTAATGTTTTCATAAATGAAATTTTAAAAAATCATATAACTTTTTGAAAATAAAATTTTAAAAATTATGTATCTTTTTAAAAATGAATTTTTGAAAAATCAAAATTTCAGAAATGCTTATGACTTTTAAAAAATCAATTTTTAGAAAGATTTATAAGTTGTTAAAAATTTATTTTTGAAAAATTATGAGAAAAATAATTAAATAATTTTATTTAAAAAAAAAAAAAAAAAACTTGTAGCGTGAAGGAAAAAAATAGAGGCGCATTTAGCACCACTTTTTTTTTTTAACGAAGCCCAGACCTATGACTATCATATTGCGGCTGAACCTTTATTTAGTTGTTTCTTTGATTTTCTTGACCCAAAAGCTGCCAACCACCATTTGAAATAAAAACAATTAGTAAATCCGTTTTTACTTTTATTTTTTCCTAATACGAAAACAAATATAATATAAAAAAAATGAAAATATGCTCTTCTTATCCGATACTTTATGCATTGATATCCTTATCCTAAATTACGAAACCTGAAAACCTCTCCTTTTGTTTGTTGAGTTGTATTATTTGTTTTCTTTTCTGTCTTTTTTTTTTTTTTTTTTTGTAAAACTTGTGTATCGTCGTCAAATTGGGGATGAATTTATGGGATTTAAGGGATTCTAATCCTTAAATCATATCAGTGCAGCACTTTCCAAACCAAACATAATTTTGATCAGATTATTTTAAATTAGTTTGTGATTTTATTTTTTATACTTGGACAGTAAATATCTAAAAGGGAGTAAATATCTAAAAGGGAATAAATAATGAAAAACGATTGATTTGAATTGATTTATTTATTTGGGTTGTAAGTGAATGTTTATGATTTATTTATTTATTTTTAAAAATATTTATATTTATTAAAAAAATTATTTTATTCGTTTATGTTCATTCGTTTAAATAATAAATTATTTTTTATTTTTATTTATTTAATTAAGTTAAATAAATTGGTTTGTAAACATTAAAAGAACATGTTCATAAATATATATAAACAAATATATTTATGAATAATAAATAAATCATAACCAAATAAATTTAAATAAATAAACCTTAAACAAACTCAAACAAAAATAAATAAATCTTAAAATAAATTATGGTAAAAAATTAAAATATTATTTTATTAGTATTATTATAAATAAATAATAAACGAATAAATTTAAAATTAACTTTAAATGAATTTGTTTATGAATATAAATGAATCAAACATACTTTTATTTATATTTAATTATTTAATAAATAAATATAAAAAATATTATTTAAAATTATTTATTAAACTTAATAAACAAATATAAACAAATAAAAATAGAATACATTTATAAACAATTCAAAAAAACTCTATTTGTTTACCCTTCTATTTGCCGACAGTGATTATTTTATCCTAATCCTGGGCCTCACAGGTTGATAATTTTAAGGCCCTTGGTTTGCGTTTGGGTGGTGGTGAAAAAAGAGTTGAGACAATGGGTCGGAACCGCAGCAGCAGAGGCCGGACTCAAGAGGTTCCTTCCAGTAGCTGAAACAAAGAGGAAAGGAGATATGTACTTGCTGACAAATATACTGTAAATTCAATTACTACAAAATAAAATAGTGCAATCAATGTAATGTAATAAACGGTAATGGTAAAAGCTTTGCATATTGCAATTAAAGAGTGAAAATTGAAGGCAGATAGGAATATAATTCAGGTTCAGTATCAGTGGCTAGATAAGTTACGAGTTACGACCACCCGCTTGCCTGCCATGAATCTCATAAAACGTTCCCTTTCTTCCTAGTTTCTTCATCCTTGGTTTTGGCCTCCTTTGAATTTCCACTTCTCTGCTATGGAGACCAAAGAAAAGAAGGAAGTGATTCGATTAGAGCGTGAATCCGTCATTCCCATTCTCAAGCCCAAGCTTATCATGACTTTGGCCAAACTCATTGGTATTCATTTCTCCATTTCCTCTTCTGGGTTTCCCATGATTTCCCTTAATTTGCTCCTCTTATCTCTTTTTTTTTTTAAATGTCTTCTCTGGCTTCCTTTTCTTTTTTTTTTCCCCCAGAAAATTAGAGTAGTGGATGATTGCTATGTAGGATATTTGTCGTAATCGCTCTTTTTTCTTGCCAAATTTCTTATTTTTCTGTTATTAGGTTTTTGTTCTGGGCTTTGAACCTCTCTTCCCGGTTTGAATTAAAAGATGCAATAAACTGTATTAAATCCTCCACTTGATCAGTTTCAATTTATGTAAAAGCCCCTTAATAAGAAAGGGACAATCTTGTTTCAGATATAGTTCCAGATGGAACCATCCTTGTTCCATGCTTGCTTTTAGTCCCCTACTAAAAACTCAAATATGTCACTGACAAGCATTGTCCTTTTACTCTCCAACCAACTGTTCTTTTAGTTGGTCAATCTCTAAATTCACCCTCTGTATGTGTTTTTTTTTTTTTGGTAAGACTTAAGTCTTAACTATTTTCATGTGGTACAGAACATAGTTCTGATCGGACTGAGTTTCTAAAGTTCTGCAAGAGAGTTGAGTACACAATACGAGCTTGGTATCTTCTTCAGTTTGAGGATTTAATGGTATTACAAACATAACCCTTAAAATATTTTGTTCCTATTTCTTGCCTCTTTTTTTTTTTTTTTTAACTTTAGTTGAATTTATATTTGCAGCAATTATACTCCCTCTTTGACCCTGTACATGGGGCTCTGAAATTGCAGCAGCAGAATTTATCTTCTGAAGAAGTTGATGTACTTGAACAGAATTTCTTGAAATATTTATTTCAGGTATTCTTCTTCTTGTTGCATCTAAGGGAACAAAAAGAAATGATGGCTGTCGTAAAAATTGATAGTAAAATGTCTGTAGAGTAACAAGAATGTACCATGTGCAAACAACTGTTTGTGATATGACTTGAATTTCATTAATGAAATAAGAGTGTCTCTGATGCTTTTCCTAGCATGCAACTTTTGTTAGCTATTAGTTTATCATCATGTTGGAAGTTGAAATTCCTTTCTTTGGCGTACAGGTGATGGAGAAGAGTAATTTTAAGATAGCTACAGATGAGGAGATTGATGTTGCACTTGCAGGGCAATATCTTCTTAATCTTCCCATAACAGTTGATGAATCTAAGGTCATCTGCAACTTCATGTGTTATGCATATTATCATGGCCAACTATTAAGTCTTTATTTGAATATATATAGTCTGGATTATCTTCTGTGTTGATCAAATTTGTTGATTTTGACATTATGTTTTCATTGAATGCAGATTGACAAAACACTTCTGAAGAGATATTTTTCAGAGCACCCCCAAGAAAACCTTCCAGATTTTGCTGATAAGGTGTGATCACAATTTAGCATAGAAGTTATGTCATTCTTGGTGTTCTTTCAAACAATCACTATAGAGCAAAGGTTCTCTTTTCTTGAGTTTACATACGACCTAATCAATAATGATGAAAACAAAAGGATTTTGTTTTTGAACTTATTCTCTTTATTGAGCCTTTAGTTTGGACTAGTTTGTCTTTTCTCTTAGTATTTTTCATGTGGTATTTGCTATGTATGTGTACAATTAGATGGACCAGAGTCCAGAGATTTGCTGGTTAATGGCATAATCTGATGCATGCTACCCGTATCAGATGATTTTCTCTATTATTTTGCCCATGCCATTGTTCGTCACTCTAAAGATAAATATATTCATCAAATATATTACAAGTGCTGAGCCAATTTAATACCATTAGACTAAGAAATTTTGAAAGTGCTTGCTTGTATATATTTAATTTATCTGTATTAGTTGATCTCTCTCTCTCTCTCTCTCTCAAGCTGAGTACAATTCTTTTTGTCTTTAGTACATTATCTTCAGACGTGGGATAGGAATTGATCGTACAACTGGTTACTTTTTCATGGAGAAGGTGGACATGATCATTGCACGTCTTTGGGCATTTCTTTTAAGGCTAACTCGGTGAGTATGTTTGGACAATAAATATCTTTTATGAGTTGTTATGGTATATTCTTGGTGAAAGCACCGTTACATACTGTTGGTTAGAAAGTAATTAGAAAATTCTATGGCTGAGCCAATGGAATGTAATTTAACAATTTTTTCTCCTACTTGAAATATCTTGGAATTAGTATGATTGGCAGGTTGAGGTAATGTTCAGCCATTCTGCAGTCTTCACTTTTTAGGGGCCCTATATTGTTAACTTAATTCATAGTTGAAAATAAGATGCCCTTATTATCTATCTTCTCTTCCTAGCAAACTTGATTGCTTCATGCATTTTTTTCTTTCTTTTAATGCTTTCCAGGGATATGGTTCTTGCAGGTTGGACAAACTTTTGAGCAGAAGATCAAGAGGACGACATAAGAAAGAGCCAAAGAAGGATGATGAAATTAACGCTGAAGCAGACAGTGAATATATGTATGTTGAGCGGATTCGTCTTGAAAATATGGACCTAAGGTTGTGAATTGCCATCTTCATATGCTGTTATTTTGGAAGACATTATTTATTCATGAACATTTCTACCATAAATCTGGACTATAGTAGCTTTCTAAGCAGCTTGAAGGATGCTTTCCATGCTTTTATCTTTAAATTTTGAACAAGTCCTGAAAATTTACAAATTTCATGCAGTTAATTTTTTAGCTTTATGTTTAGTTCTAGTTTAAGAATATTTTATGTATTTGTTTCCTCTTAAATACATGATGTGATTTTCTTATTTTCATAATGCCATGTCCTGAATTTCTGGTGTTGTTGCTACTCAGTAACTTTCTTATTCTGTATTATCCAGCATCAAGAACTTAGTCAACAAGACTACAATCCAAGAACCTACTTTTGATAGGATAATTGTTGTTTACAGGTACTGTCTATTGCATCTCAGCGTACAAGTTTCCAGTTGATATTAAATAGAAATTGTCAATGAAGTCTTTCTTAGCTTTTTGACATGCATATATTCGAACCCAGTTTCTTGGTCATTTTTTATTGCAAGGTTGAATATATTGATTGTTGGAACAGTATTCTAGAAGAGTCTCAGTTTCTTAGTCTCTTGATCTGGAGAGAATGATCATGTCCAAAAAGAAAAATGAAAAAAGGGCATGATGACAGAAAATTTTTATGGAGAAGATTCATAAAAATCATAGCTAATCTCATTTTCTTTTGGAAAAAAGGCTAAACTACTCTTGGAACTGGTGTCTTTCTAAATTAGTTTAATAAAACTAATGAAGAGCAATTCATAGACATCTAAGAAGTGTGGTGAATTTCCAGGAGAGCAAGCGCCAAACAAAATATGGAACGAGGAATATATGTAAAACATTTCAAAAATATTCCAATGGCAGATCTAGAAATAGTCCTTGTGAGTCCCTCTTAGCCCTTTGCTCAAAGCGTTTATATGACGTGATCTTGTGTATGATATTCCTTTCATTCAATCTTAACAGCCTGAAAAGAAAAATCCAGGATTAACTCCTATGGACTGGGTCACGTTCCTTGCCTCTGCTGTTGTGGGACTGGTAAGTTAAGCAATGATGTTTCCCAGTCATCTGTTCCTGTCTTTCCTCTGTCTTTTCTTCTCTGCCTGGTATGATGGAATCACGATTACTGTTTCTTTCTTGGCAGGTTGCTGTGTTTAGTTCTCTTGAAATGCCTAAAGCTGATCTCTGGGTCATTTTTGCCATTTTATCAACTGTGATTGGTTACTGTGCTAAGACATATTTCACGTATGTTTTTCTCTGTCTTTGACTAATATATGTAACATCTTCTGCTTTTTGCTATGTTAATGCATGTGAAAACCCCATTATTGTGGGACAGGATGTTGATGGATCCATCCAGAAATATAAGCCAGTAAAGATATATTTCTTCTTAATACATGTAATATGTTCTCCCGCATGCTTCTGGCTGGCTGTGTATGCAGATATACTTGATTACTAGGTGCCTCCTTTTCTTTCCATGTTTCAAATTGTTTGACCTATTAATTTGTATTATTATTTTCATATTGCCATGTAGGTTTCAAGCAAACATGGCTGCATATCAGAATTTAATAACACAGTCCATGTATGACAAACAACTTGATAGTGGAAGGGGCACTTTGCTTCACTTGTGTGATGATGTGATTCAGCAGGAAGTAAGTTGCATTCTTTTTGTTCTTTGTCTCTCTATCTCTATGTGTCAGAAAATTTAGTAGATTTTCCTGCCCAAAGCAATGAAAATATTGTATATATTTTTTCTGTTGTGATTACATATTGAAAGCAAGATAAGCTGCATACTCTACCATTTAAGCATTAATTACTAGGTTATATAGGTGCCACACTTTGATGTGTATCTAGGATATGATGATTAGCATAGAATCTGTCTTACTTTTAAATGGAAGTTACTATTCGTTTTTCTTTCTGTTCCACTTTTTCCTTTATTCTGAATGGTGTTTTTGTGCGTAGGTGAAAGAAGTAATCATCTCATTCTTTATCCTAATGGAACAAGGTAAAGCCACCATGGAGGTATGCATCATCATCTTGTCATCATTACTTGCTTTACTGTTGGATTTCTGTGTGGATATTCTTCTAGGTGACAAAAGTTTTCATGTGGATCCTTTTTAATACTGCATGACCTTTTAATAATTCGATATAGGATTTGGATCTACGGTGCGAGGAACTAATTAGAGAGGAGTTTGAGGAGAGCTGTAACTTTGATGTGGATGATGCAGTTGGAAAGCTAGAGAAGTTGAAAATTGTTTCTCGGGTGAGGGTCCTTATATTTTCACCTCGGCAACCTTGATTATATTCACATGGGTTCAATATAATCATTTGTTGGCTTTAAGTTAACAAATAAATTTCTTCTAGATATATTGGTTTGTGAATAGAGACTGTTTTGGAATTCAGGATTCTATTGGACGATACTACTGTGTTGGATTGAAACGTGCTAATGAGATAATTGGTGTGACCACTGAGGAACTCGTGCTTAAGGCAAGACAGGGTTCTATTTCAGCTTAATGCCACCTTGGTAAGTTGTGCTACTTTTCTTCATTATATATGTATATATATATATATATATATGTATGTATGTATGTATGTGTGTATGTATAACCTGGTGACTTAATAGTAATCTGCAGGTGATAATTCTACTCATATGAACTTTTGCTCCAAGGTTTCAGATTGAAGGCATTGTCCTTTTCTTGCTGCTAGTTTTTTCAATTGAGTTGTAGTGTGTTAATAGCAGGAACTATACCGTTGACAAGCATTTATTTCCACCTTCCTAGTCTCTCTTTTCAAACCTATGTGCTTTAGGTAACTCTTCATTTAAACCCTGCATGTAATTTTATTTGGAATATTATTATTATTATTATTATTATTGTTATGATGATGATGATGATGATGATGATGATGATGATGATGATGATGATGTTGGTAAATTATGTTATATCGGTCATCTTGCAAATTAAAACATGTACGCCTTCTTAATCCAAACAACAACATCTATATAAAAAGGGCAATTATGAAGGAAATGAACGCGTATTTATTTAATGTACACAATCTGAGGAGATTCATATCAATGAAGTAAACCTTGGAGATTTAACTAAGGGACTTGAACTGGATTTTTTTTTCTGGAAGGCGTGAATTGTTTTTGTTTTAAAATTTCAAAGTGGATAGGGATTTGGGAGTATAAATAATCAATTACTACTGTAAGTTATAGGATGGATGTACATATAATACTAGTAGTGGTAGTAGTAGAGACAGATAGGGTATTTGTTAAAGAAATAATAATTCCAAAGGCAGAAAGAAAAGTAAGGAGCAGTTAGGGGCTGCAACTCCAAGTGCACCATCCATCCGTATGTATTGAAAATACAAAAATAGAATATATACAAGAATTTGCCGCCGAGGAAGCCGGTCCGGTCGTCACTTGCGTTTCCACACGATACGTGCATAGGCGAACTATTTGCTGCTTTCTTCAATCTCTATTAATACAAACACTTAAATGCAAAGAAATCTTAATCATTCTAATTAATTAAGAAGAAGAAAAAGCAAATATACATATATATATATTTATTCATATATCCAGCTTGATTTGTATTTACATATATTCATCTCAGATTATTAATTATCAACGCATGGGGAAGAAGAAGAAGAAAGACATAATCAAGTTGGAAAGAGAATCAGTCATTCCTATTGTCAAGCAAAAGCTTATCACCACTTTAGCCGACCTCATTGGTAATTAATCTCCTTTATATATTCCTGTTTCTGTTCCTGCTCCTGCTCCTGCCTGCCTTTTGCCTTTTTTTTGGTACACTGCCTGCCTTTTGCTTTAATTTGCTTAATTTCTTCTTCTTCTTCTTCTTCTTCTTCTTCTTCTCAGTTTGGATTTATTAATTCTGCTTAAATTTCACAGAAGATAAAACTGAACGTGCTGAGTTTTTAAAACTCTGCCAAAGAGTTGAATACATGATTCGAGCTTGGTATCATTTACAATTTGATGATCTAATGGTATATAGAGTATTATCTCATCTACAACTCCTATCTACTTTTCATCATTTGGGCTACTTATATCAACATTTTATATACATATAGTCCTCTCCTTGGACATGCACTCTTTACGTAGTGTGTTTGCACTGCAGCAACTGTTTGCCCTTTTTGAGCCCGTTCATGGGCCTCAGAAATTGGAGCAACGCAACTTATCTCCAGAAGAGATTGATGTTCTTGAACACAACTTCTTGACATACTTATTCCAGGTATATCTAGCTATTCTTCTTGTTTGCTGAATTATATATCGTGGTGTCCTTAATTTTATTTCTTTCCTTCTGTTTGTTGATAATGGCAATAGTATGATTCATAGGAGAATGAGATGCACATTGCTTTTTTATGTTAACCTATAAACATCTTCATTTTGATCAGAATTCAAAAATTCGCCTCATTTTAACTTTCCAATACTCTATTAAATTTCTTACACAGATGATGGATAAGAGCAATTTCAAGATCACCACTGATGAGGAGATTGACATTGCGCTTTCTGCACAATACCGTTTAAATCTCCCAATTGTTGTTGATGAGTCAAAGGTAATTTGTAACAGGTTACATTTTCTATAATGAAGCATGAATTTAATCAAGCATGTTCACAGGCAAGAATTTAACATATAGGTACATTTTTTTTACTAAATTTGTTTACATCAGTTATAGTCTTCACCTTTGCTAATACCAATTTTGGCGGAATGTAGCTGGACAAAAGGCTTTTTACTAGGTATTTTGCGAAGAATCCTAATTACGAGAACCTTCCATACTTTGCTGATAAGGTATTTCCTTAATTAACAAGTGCTGGTTGTAATTCCTTTTGGCATGTGACTTACCAAGTGGAGTTGAAAGGGCTAGCTGGGGGTTAATCCAAATGCATCGTACCTCTTAATTACCTGACTGCAGGTCCAACACCACATTTGATAATCGATGTGCATTGCATGTATTCATGAGTTGCTTCTTTTCAAGTGGGTTAATTAAAAACTTCTTTATCTTACCATGTAATAGATTACTTACTTTCAATATTGCTTGTGCCATCTGTAAAGTCTTTATATTCTGCTGAAGACAATGGCTGACTGTGCCGCAGTTCAACTTAGTCAATATTTTCTGATATTTTGGTAATCTTCTTGTATTTTAATTATGGTGTTAGTTGAGATACTTTTGGGATTGAGTGCTTGTTCTAATGTTAAGCAACTTGTTGGCAGGCAAATGTGCTTATTAGAGTTGTTAAAGGTTTGGTAATGGCCAAATACCGAAAATGTGTTTTTGTGTTATAGATACATACTTGAATGAAAATCAGTTTATGAGCTTCCTAGATAACTCTCTCCTTTACCTTATTGTTTCTGCTTTTAAGATTGATTACAGATCATCATTTGAACCAACATCTTCTTCTTTATCAAACACTCTTAAAACTTGTACACATGATGGATATGGAAGTGTGCAATGGAATTAGGAAAGCTGATGCCAACCATACATCTGATCTATTGTGCTACTGTGCCAGCTAGCCCGAAATAATTGGTGTAACGTGGCTGCTAGCTGCTTGATATGAGATGACAAAATAGCGTGCTTAATTGTTAATCCTTCATTCTTGTTTCACGTCAAAGATACATACATATATGCTAGCTAAGCTAAATAAGAGTTTACATCTGTTTACCTGATCTCTGTCTTTCTTTTATGCCTCTGTCAATTGATACGTACTCTAAATTTGTTGTTAGTTCATAATCTTCAGACGAGGCTTTGGAATTGACCGCATGAGTGCATACTTTCTCAAAGCAAAAGTAAACACAATCATTGTGCGTCTTTGCAGATGTTTTATGACGATTACTGGGTAAGTACTTAGACCAGTTGACTGTACTTCTTGATCACCAGATGATCGATCAGATTACGTAAGGGGGAGTTGAAGACAGTTTAGCATTCTAATTGTTGAAAATGAGTTGAAATGTTCTCTAGTCCAATATTGTCCTTTATTGACCCAAAGCCAAAAGCACTCGAATCATACAATATGGTTTAAATATATGTAGTACCTAAATAAATAATTAATGTATATATAGTTATTCTTCTGGGCTTGTTCTTGTAGGTTGAAATGCTTAACAAGATTTTTCTTTGGCAAGAAGGTTAAACCGTATAAGAAAGACTCACCTGAGCCTATCCAACTCCAAATCAATGCCGAGCAAGATGACTTGTATGTCGAACGAATCCGCATTGAGAAGTTGAAGCTCAGGTTTTATGTTGAAACCTTTTTCTTTTTTTTGGTTGTCTTGATGCTTAACTTTATCATTCCTTTCTAAACTATATATGGTAAGTTTGAAGAACACACACACACACACACACCCATATATATATATATATATATGATTGTTTCTAGATTCTCAAGAGTTGAATGTCTGGAATTGCTGATGATTTTAAAATTTGGCATTGCCTCTTGCGTCTATCTACCCAGTATTTCCAATTTGCTAAGAAAGGTCACAATCCAAGAGCCTACCTTTGAGAGAATAATTGTTGTTTACAGGTATTGCATTTCCATCTCCCTTGTTAATATATATTTTGAAAATTTTATCTGATACAATTATATATATTTGCAATGCAATTAAGCAAGCATAGTATTTTCTTTTTTTCTGCTCAAGAAATCTAATTGTTATCAACGGTTAGTTAATTAAGTGCATGTGTCATCTCATTAGATAATCTCTATATAGGGGAAAAAATGCATCACTTACTCTGGTGTTGGCAACAGGATTGAGTTCTGAAATTGGTTTTGGTTTCCTCAGAAATTACCTTCGTGTTTGACGTCTTAATGAAAAGTAAATCTGCAGGCGGACACCTGGCAAACATGAAACGGAGCGGAACATATACGTGAAGCATTTTAAGAACATTCCAATGGCTGATTTGGAGATCGTACTTGTAAGTTTCTCTCTCTCTTTGCGCGTGTCAGTCAGTACTCATGACTCGTGTTACCTGTTAAGTAATTAAAATTTGTGTCTCTGTTATTAATCTGATGCTGCAACTGCAAGTTTTATCTTTAACAGCCAGAAAAGAAAAATCCGGGTTTAACTCCTATGGACTGGGTCAAGTTCCTTGTTTCTGCCACAATCGGATTGGTCAGTTACTAATATATTTTCTTCATTTATGGAAGTTAGACAAAATTTCCCTTATCCTCTTCTTTGAAATTCATCTTGTTCTCCTTTTTACAGGTCACTGTTATTAGTTCACTTAGCATGCCAAAAACTGACATCCGGGTCATATTTGGTATCTTGAGCGCAGTGGTTGGTTACTGTGTTAAAACATATCTCTCGTTAAGTGTCTACTTCTTTTCTTCTTCTTCCTATTTTTGTGGTTGTTGTTGAACTTCAAGCAAATAAATACTACTATATCTACATCTCTAACAATGAAAATTAGGAGGAAACATGCATGTTACAGTTAGTTGAAATGCATGTTATTCAGATCTGCCCTAATTCAAATAGCTGTTTAATATTTCTGCCTTTTCCTTTCTAAAGACATTCAATGTCTGCTTTTATACATATATATATATATATATGTATGTATGTATGTATGTATGTATGTCTGCATGTCTAATCATGAAGCAGGCTAATGTTTTCTAAAATTGCCTCTAGGTTTCAGCAAAACTTGGTTGACTATCAAAACTTAATCACGCGGTGTGTATATGATAAACAATTGGATAGTGGAAGGGGAACTCTTCTTCACTTGTGTGATGAGGTGATACAACAGGAAGTAAGTCATACTCATAGGCTACAAAACTTTGGGCGTGCAGATAAATAAGAAAACTATCTGAAAATCATCTTTTATCAATGTCCCCCCCCCCCCCCTCCCCCTGTGTATATTTATTGTACAACAAATGATGATGATCAATCTAGAAGTCAACAAAACTAGGAAGCCTTTCTTCAACACTATATATATATATATATATAAAAATGCTTAAACAGTACATATCATTTGCGATGTGCAGGTAAAAGAGGTAATTGTTTCATTCTTTGTATTGATGGAGCAAGGAAAAGCTGTCCGCAAGGTATAAAAATTAAGCTGCTTCACCCCTTTCTGCCTCTTCTTTTGTCTCTCTCCTGTTCTCCTGATTCCAACAGAAAATATAAATTTCATAAGGCATTGCTGATTAATGATAACTTTGCAATAATCTGAAGGATGATCTTGACCTGCTGTGTGAAGAACTCATTAAAGAAAAATTTGGTGATGACTGTAATTTTGATGTGGATGATGCTGTAAGGAAGTTAGAGAAGTTGGGAATTGTTACCCAGGTAATACTTCTATTCTTTTCATGTTCTTTTTTTATTATATATGTTAATTTTATAATCAACAGATGAGGACTAATTCAACCGCCTGGTTCTTTTTCATGACCATTGTTTTACAAAGTTAGAAGGCCTACTGGGTGCAATGTACTAAACTCAAAATAAAAATGCCATAAGGACTTGGTATTAAATATTTAAGAGCTGGAAAATATAAAACCGTTGTGATTCCATGCTCCCCCTCCTCCCTTTCTCTCTCACTTTTTCCACCTGTAATGGTTTGAGCTTTATGTATTATGGTGCCTGCCTTCACTAACTTACTAATTGAACTCAGGATGGCATTGAAACATATACATGTGTAAATCTAAGGCGTGCTAATGAGATTATTGGAACCACGACGGAGGAGGTTGTCCTCAAGGCTAAAGGTGGTGGCGATCCTTCACACTGACACGGGAATTGACAAATGAATGTTTAGATGATGTGCGCGTTATTGTTCTTGTTGTTCACTTCCATGCAGATGTCGAAAAAAGCTTGTACACATATTTTCTTTTGTCTATGTACATAAACTCACTGCTAATCAATCTTCTGATAACTATATTTTCGTATATGTAGCTTTATGAAATTTGCAAACTTCTTAGTTAAAAAAATAAATTCAAACTTCTTATATAGTTACTGGCAAAGTCAACCATGTTTTGTCTCTCAATTATATTTTATTACAGTTTACTGCTCATGTCATAAGGTAATTTGTGTTAGAAATGCAGTCAAATATTTTATCCTTTACATCTTTTTCCTTTCTAGAATAATCCCCGGTATTATGTGGCAAAAACCCTGGACTGTGAGAATGCAGAAACGCTAGTAATACCCTTCTCTAATGCCTTATATTCCTTCTCAGTCGTATGAAGCATTTTTCTTCAGAGGATTTTGACAAACTCACACTGAAATTTAGATGGTGGCTCAAGGAAAAGGGCATTTCTTAGACCAAATATTAAAGGAACATTAGGCACCTAAAGGAAGACAAAGACACGAATTAGAGTACATGTTCAAAGGAAAATTTTAATACATATTCAATTAAGGAGATTGAATAACAGAAAATGTAGAATCTCCAAATTCTATAAATTTTAAGTTGGAAGCAAATAATAATAATATATCCTTGAAGGAACTTAGATACATAAAACTCAAAATAATAGACCAAATAGCAACATAAAAGGTGAAGAAAAGGAAAGAACGTTGCCTACTGAAGTTACTTTCGGAGATCAAAGTCCTGGGTTAGCATCAAAAAAGTGCTCAGAATTATGTTCTCCAATGACCTCCGCAATACAAGCAACAGCATTGACCCTCTTCTCATGATCACATCTGAATATGAGGCTCAATTACAGTTCAAACAAATTTAATTCATAGAAAGAAACCAAACTAGTAAAAAATTGAATATGATTAACTTTCCACAAATATTGTCAAAAGAACAAAAAATAAAAAGAGAAGCCACGCCGCCATCATAATTCAGAAGCAAAAGTGATAGTACTAGTGAAGTGGTGAAGGCTAATGCCCCCTACCAGATTCAAAATTTACGACCAAAAAAAGGGATTGCCTTTCAATTGCAAGTTTACGAGCTGCTTGGAAGGAAGCAGACTGGGACGCACCACGTATTTTCAGCTCCGCCAGAAGAAAGCTGAAACCCTCCCCTCCCCCCCCCCCCCCCCCCCCCCCCCCCCGCCCACACACACACACAAACAAAAAAGTGTTAAGACTTTCATAAAAAATGCAATTATCTTTAGAGAAAAAAAAAAAAAAAAAGGGGAGGCGAACCTGGTGGTGAAAAGCTTGACAGAGGCAGAAAGACAATTGGAGAGAGCCTTGTCGCGGGTGTTAAGCCATTGTGAAAAAGGTGAACGAAAGTTCCATCGCAGAGAAACTTGAAGGGCTGCCTGAACCCGAAGCACACTGAGAAAAATCTCACTGTCTGCCTTTGACGCCTCTACTTCTTGAATATCATCTATCTTCTCTCTTCTGTTCCAAGAATTGAGATTTGGACAACCCACACGGATCATCCAAAATCTAACACCTTTCCTTTGGTTATTGTTATTTCCGGTTAATTCAGATTTCGGATAGAGCAGGCCAGGGAGTACCGCATGCAGGCAGGGCTTTTGTTTTTAGCATATTGAGTTTTAGCCTTTTAGTGTTAGGTATAAGGGAAAGACAGACAATTCGGAAACAAGAAAACAATGAAATGATCTGATTTGTTAGACTACACTAGGCCTAAAGAAATGCATTAGAAGCCGAACCCTTTTGCAACCTTGAAATTTTACTCTACGGCAAAAAGTTAAACACGATTCAAGATACCATTTTACTCATTTTTACTTCAAATAATTTCCTTACTTGTATATTTTTTTTACATTTGAAGTTGTTAGAATTTAAACTTTAAAATTATGAAACTAAAATTCAATACTCCGTCATATACCACGCAAATGTAGGCTTTCTCATTAAATTCTCCTCTTCTTTCAACTTTCAAGTCAACAGATTCTATACCCGTGGCTGTCTAAACAACAATAAACTAGAGCGAGTCCCTGAAACACTTTACTCGATATTGTTGATATCAAAGTTACAAATGAAAATATTATCTCTTATACATTACTATCACATTGACAGGAATATCAGAAACAGAGCAGAGCCTTTACACTTACTGGGCAGTAATTCTGTGCTCTATGTATGTTTCAAATAACATGAAAGAACAAAAATCTCTTATGTTTCAATACAAACTGAAAAAATAAATACAGTTAGTTCACAGTAAGATCATACCAATTTCTTCGCGGAAACAAAATTCTTTTTATTATCATTCAATGGGAATGCCTGCTGAGAGCCAAAATCTGATCTTCCTTCATATTGGTTGTTATCAGTCTCTACTCAGCTGTTCAATAAATTTCCATTGCCACATAGCAATGTAGTTCTTATCACACAGCAACTAGCCTTCCTAGCTGAAACTATTCCTACGATATGTGATTGATGCTGATAAACTGTTACATCATACCAATGTGGCAACGCCGATGAAATCTTCTTATAAGTAGATGAGAAATTTTCAATAAAAGACAAGGGCTCCTTAAAGTATGTACAGTAAGGATAATAAACACTACTATCGACAGTGAATGTGCAGTAATAAAGGGTCAAGTTTATAATGTTTCTGTATATTATCCCATTAAGCTGGTTAGTGAGAACCAGAGAACCTTATAATATTTAAACGCTTGATAAAGCCACAGATAAGCTATCAACATTGTAACCATATAATGACTGACATAATCCTGGACAAAATCAGAAAGTTGCAAATGATGAAACAACATAACATCATCTCATTCTTATTAAAGCTAAATCAGTTTTGCAGACATATAAATTAACGGCAAGAAATATAAGGTTGAAGTATGAAAGGCATCTTCCTGCAGGGCTCTTAAAAGCACAAGGATTCAAGAATTAGTCATTTAAAAAGCGCATATATAGCCATGACAGCTCAAAGTTAAAAAGCAGGGCCGGTGGCGGTGGGAAAAGTCAAAGCATGTTACGATGATGTATGGCTATACACATTGACAGAGTAAATTGGAAGAAAAAAGCTACCAAATGATCATGAATTAGAAGATTGATGAAGATGGATCTGGTTGAGGAGCTTAGCTCTGAATTTATTGACAGCATTAAAGCATAAGCATATATGTTCCTCAAGTTCTTTGAGCTGGTCAAAAAAATTGCTGTGGCTATTGCGCAGATGTTTCACGACTTCATGGATGGGGTATATGTCCCTATCCCTCTCCAATCCAAATCGTATAAGCTGCCTGTCGCCTTCAACTGCAGTATACAACAAGGCAATAAGGCGGTCAATGGTGTCAAGATCATTGTTATGGACATAAGTTCCCTGGGCAGCAGCATCAAGTTGAGCCATATGAACAAGCTGTTTCTTCTTGAGATCACTTGGAACATAAACGGGACAAAGTGGGGTAGCTACAAGGCCTACAATGGCACCAAGGGCATGAGTGGAGATAACCACGGCTGACACAACAACTCCAACAACAGTGCCAATTAGGCAAATGGCAGAGTTAGTAGTTGCGCGGTGGAGGAAGTGAACTCTAGAACGGGATTTGAGGAGGCGGTGATCAAGCTGCTCCTTGAGCTGGGAGAAACTACGCCGCATTTCGTTGAAGTTATGGGAGTCAGGACAAGGAAAAGGATTGTCAAGGCTATCGAATTGGAGGAAAATATCGAATGCCCAGTTACACTGCGATTGAGTGATGGAATTTAGGTCATATGGGAATAGTTCAAGAAGGTCAGTAATAGGAGCATAGAGGGTACGAGCACGATATATGCATTGGTAGAGCAAGAGGCAGAGAGCGGTGATATTTTCGCTGTGATCAAAGTAGGTAGAAACCAAACGAGTGAGAGTAGCTTTGGGGTTGGTGTGGCGAAGAGCTTGATGGACGCAATCTCTGTTGGGCTGCAGCACCTGCGACAAGCGCAGCTGATGGGTATCCGTATCCCCGTTTTCAATAACATTCTCAACTTGCAATTGCTCTTCAATCCTAGAGCGTATCTCATTGTAAGAATTGGTCTGCACAGTAAGAGTATACTCGTCACTGAGATTGAATGTGGTGGGCGAGAGCTGAGTGGTGCTGGATCTGGGCGTTCCGTCAGTCGAATTCCCTGGAACAAGAAAGCAAGTTTGATGAGGCATTTACACAAACGCTGGCCGTGCAAGCAAAAAAAATCAGAGTGTCTCATGACTTTACCTTGGGAAAGTGGGGGAAGAGAATTGGGATCGATTGTTTGAGTTTGAGTTTGAGTTTGAGTTGGAGGCGAGGTGGGGCTCCGGGGCGATGATTTGAAGGAGAGGCACTGCATATTCTTGTTTAGTACGTAATAACTACCAGTTATATTAGGAAATAGTAGAAGAAAGAGGCGGAAAGAGTCGACCACATTGGCAACCAATAAAAAACCCTTACTGCTAGTAGTTAGCCAGCACCGAGTATTAAGATTTCATCGTATTTGTTAATAATACCGTCGTGATTTTATCCTATGTGCGTTTTTGTATCTTTTGTATTTAAGATTATTAAAATTTAAATAAATTATACATTTTTTCGTTAATAAAAAAAATAATATTAATTTAAACTAAAATATATATATAAATTATTAGATATATATTCATTTATATAGATATCATTATTTATATATAGAAAGTCGAATGCTTTGTAACGAATTTATATTGTTTTTTAATTTTTATAAGAAAAATTTAAGAGTAGATAAGTTATTTAGTTTTTTAAATTAAAATAAGATATATTATATTTAATAGTTTAAGATAAATAATTGTAAGTCGTACATTCGAAATAACATCAACAAGTGATCATCGATAAAATTCAAATTAAAAATTTTTTCATAAAAAAAAATAAACATTAATCGATTTAACCAACTATTTACTAATACTAACTTATATAGTTTGAGAAGGTATTTTGATTGACAAAAAGGAAGAATCTACTTCAACAGAAATACCCCTGGACACGGCCATCCATAATGTAGAAAATCACAATTGGAAAAGATGGACAATTAGGCAAAGGAATAGGTGTTGTAGCAAAACTGATTGCAAAATAGAGGAAATCGGTCACATTAAAATTACTTTTGGGAGAGGTCCGTTTGATATCTAAAAATTGTTCAACAAATCTGACAAGTGGGAAATGTTGAACCAAAAAAGTTTGGGTAAAGTCGGATCTAAATATTAACTAGGTATCTGTCCAGTACTAAGAGGAGTAGTTATAAATCTTATACACCATTACCATGACGGCGGTGAAGGGAGGGCTTCAATCGATAAAGAAAAACCTGCAACTCAATAAAACATAATGACAATACTAATTTAAACTAACAAAATAATTACGCATTATCACATATTAAATTTTTTTATTTTATCATATTTAATTAAGCGATTTTTTATTATAAAATTCACCTAATTTAAAAACAGAAAAAAGGTAAAAGACAACAAAAAAAATGGAGATGAGACATAGCTATTTCAATTGCCTTTTTTTTTTTTACGAAAGATATCTAATTTTTAAAAGTTAAAAAAAAATTAAAAAGCAAAAATAATAAAAAAAAGCTTATCGGGTTATAACATAGACACTTCTATTAAACTTAAATTATTAAGTTCTTAAATTGATTAGTCAAATAATCATTATATTAATATAATGCATATAAAACAAAATTAATAATAAAAAATATATTTTTATATATACTTTAAAATTAGTTGAGATAAAATATCTTAAAAATACTTTCACCTCGATCTATTTTTTCTTTAAAAAAGGCTACTTGTTTCAATTTAACCTGAATTTTAAAAAAGTTCATCCTCTTATCTAATCAAGATAAATTAAATTTATCGAATACAAATTATTTTAAAAACTCTATCAATCAACAATTTTTATTATAAAATTGATATAATTAAAGTTTTTTTTATTAAAAAAGAAAACACCTAAATGGAGTTGTGACGTAAACATCTCAATCGGCTTCTTTTTTTAATTAAATTAACTTAATAAAAAAAAAAAAAAAACAAAGAAAATATGAAACAAATAAAAAAGTAGATTAATTAAATTAAGGTATTAAATGATAATTTTATTAATATAATACATATATATATATAAATATAAAATAAAATGAAATAATAAAAAAAAGTTATATTAGGAATTTAAAAAAAAAGATTGAAAAAAGAACAAAAATCAAATCCTTATGTGAGGTCGAACTTCTGTAATTTTTTTTTTAAATTATCAAATAAAAAATACATATTAAATCAATAATATTAAATGGATCCCACTTCTTTAAAAATTTTAAAATTTTAAAATTTTTTAAAAATATTAAATTTTAAAGAAATTTGAAAGAGAAAAAAAAAAGAAAAAAAGAAGCAAATGACGATAAGTAATATACGCTTAGGATCAAGGGATCACAAAAAATAAATTCATTAAAATATTTATTAAGTATAAAAAAATAGAAAAAGAATAAAGAATAAAAAAGCAAACATATCGCATGCAATTGGTATGAAGTTGGTCTTAAAAAAATAAATTTAATGAAAGGAAAAAATCAAATCCTAATGTGACATCAACATATTTGTCAATTTTTTTAAAAAAATATTCAAGGAGAAAAACGAAATATATATATATCTTAATAATAATATAAAATGAATTAAATTTTTAAAAATATTATAATTTTTTTTAAATAAATAAAGAAGAAGTAAAAAAAAAAAATTAAAAAACAAAAGAGAAAATATAATCAAATTACTTGGCACGTGACGTACCTTGAGATGAAGTCAGCCATAAAAAAATTAAAAATTTTATTTATTAAATATATAAAAAGAAAAAAAAAAGGTTAACAATTAAAAAAAAAAACACGCGGCATACCTTTGATAAAATATAAATATATATATAAATTTATCAAAACTTTTAGAAAATAAGAAAAAAAAAGAAAATGGATAAAATTGGATATTAAGTTAGTTAAAAAAAAAAAAAAGATATTTGTTAAAACACTTAAAAAATTACTTGTGATATCAAAGGAAAAATCTAGAAAAAGTAGAGTTCAATGAAAAAAGTTGAAAAAATGAATCGCATTAAAAATTCTAATAAAATACATAAGAAAATTAAATCAAAACAAATTATGAAAATGGATCCCATGAAAAAAAAGCGCGAAGGTTGGCCTTAAGGGAAAATTTTTTGAATTAAGATTTTATAAAAAAAAAAAACTAAAGAGATTATATGTGTCAACATAAAAAAATAAAAATAATACGGATGACACGTAATACATAATGTATATCCTTACATATATATGATTTATCTATAAGATGATTGGATGTACGCATGAATTAAATTTTAATTATGTATAAATATAATATTTTTATTAAATAAAATATTAAATAATAACTTTATTATTATAATAATATATAAATATAAAGTAAAATCAATAATTAAAAATAGAATTGTATATGTGCTTGAAGCATAACAGAAAACCCTAAACCCTTATTCGATCCGATCCTAATTTTTTAAAAGGAATATATTCTATAAAAAAGTTGGATGCACGCATGAATTAAATTTTAATTATATATAAATATAATATTTTCATTAAACAAAAATATTAAATAATAATTTTATTAATATAATAACATATAAATATAGAATAAAATCAATAATTAAAAATAAAATTGTTTATAACTTGAAGTATGACAGAAAACCTAAACCCTAATTTGATTCAACCCTAATTTAGTAAATATTTTAAAAAATGACGCATATTGTATTAGGTAGAATAAAAATCTATAGGATATAAATTGTTTTGTTACACTTATATTGATTGATTTTTTTATTTACAAAATTGATGTAATATAAAAAAGATAATTTTTTTAAATAAAGGGAAATGAAAAAGGTAAAGAAAAGAAAGACAAATGGGGATAACATGTAGATTTAATAAATTAAGATATTAAATAATAAGTTTATTGAATATAAATATAAAATAAAATAAATAATAAAACATATATTTATATATTCGGATGGGATACACACCTTAAAGTTGTTTCTGACTAAATTCGAATTTTTTAAAAGACTCGAGTCAATCTCAATTTTTTAAAAATATACATCTATCAAATTCAAACAAATTGAAAATCCATCAAATATGGGTGTTTTTTTTATATATACCCACATTGACTTTTTTTTTCAAAAATTAATTTGCCGATTTCTTTTGTTACGAAATATTTGTAATTAAAAAAATTTTAAAAAAGGTAAAATGTAAAAAAAAAAAATTAGACACTATACATACACATTCGTTGTTTTTTTTAATAAAAGAAATCTAATTTTTTTAAAGAAAAAATTTTAAAAAAAGAAAAAAAAGATGAAAGCCAAAAAAAAAAAAAAAAGAAATTGAATTCGCGCATGATATTAGCAATGATGAATTTTTATCAAAAAATTTATATCATGAATTAAATGACAAAACTAAAAAAAAATTTTAAAAATAAAATTTGGATGCAATGCCAACACATCCACTAATATACTTTTTTTAAAAATAATCTAATTAAAAAAATAAAAAAATTAAATATATATTTTTAATAATAATATCAAATGAACCATATTAAAAAAATTAAAATATAAAAACTATTAAATATAAAAAATAGTTAACAAAAAAATTTTTAAAAAATCAAATGACTTGACATGTTATATATCATTGATATAACAAAAAAAATTTAAATCAATAAAAGTATTTATCAATTATGTAAACCTTAAAAAGAAAAAGTTAAAAAGAAATGTAGTATACCCATGATGATATCAAGTGAGTTTCAAAATAAAATTAAAACAAAAAAAAAGAAGTTTTCTTTGAAAATTTAAAGAAGGAAGTAGAAAAAAAAAAAAAAAAGGGTATAAGTCAGTCCCAAAAATTTTTTAAAGATATATATTTTTTATTTTTAAAATTATTGAACATAATAAAAAATTACAAAAATAAAAATAATGAAAAAATGTGGATCCCACACCAAAAAATCAATGTAAAAAATGTGGGCTCCAAACCTTTAAAAAAAAATAAAAAAAAAACCAGGTGAGTCCAATAATAAACCAAAATAAAAAAAATCAGATCCCACCCCTTAGAAACAAAAAAATGTGACTCTCACACCCGTTTAAAAAAAATTTTAAAAAATAGATGGAGATAAAAAAATAAAAAATAAAAAATAAACAAGACTGCCACATGGCATACGTGACAGTCTCTACTGTAAATATGGTGCATTTAGATAAAAGATTTACATGCGATTTTCTCAATTTTGATTAGCGTTTTCTTTGAATGACGAAAAAAATGACATACTGACAGTATTTAGTTTAAACCGATTAGTTGAAAGCATTAGCATTTTAGCCACTACACACAGATGAGACCAGTGTTTTCCCAAAACAATGTATAAATCACACCAACCACTTTACTATTAACAACAAATAATGGTTTACAACATCATTTCTCATCACATTTATGACACCATGCAAAAAATAAAATAAAATTAAAAAAAAAAAAGAAAAAGAAAATACAGCTCTTCTTTATACACTTAGCAAACAGCTGAATCTCCTCTCTAACGTTTCCATAAAGAAAATAAAAATTCTACTTCACCAAGATCACACCCACAATTTGGAGGCATTACAAGTTTCTTTTATTTTGTTGCTCTAAAAAGCTGGCTTCCAAGGATCACAGTTGGGGTTCCTTCCCCCATCACGGTCGTCAAGCTCATCTCTTTATCAAGTATCCGATCAAGTTCCATTACAACATAGCTCATGGCAGGTCTCCTCTCGCTTGAAGGTTCCAAACATCGGACTATTAACTTTATAAATTCTTCCATACCTTCAGCTGTGAAGCTACTCCCCAACCTCTGATCAATGATGCTGGAAATGTTGCTGTAATCCTGACTATTTTGCACCTTCCAAAAAACACAAGTATCAGACGATTTTAGCTTCCCAGAAAAATTCTGTTATTCAACTACTACCCACTTTTAAACTATAAAAGAGTAGCTACAATCACCATGCCTGTGCAAGCACAACCTAATTCTCAAATGCTCTTTCATGCAGAAATTGCATGCTCCTAAGTCTATCTTTCAATAGCAAGATACAGATAGCCATGATCTTTATAGTAACTGCCTACCTACTAAATCATGTGGTTTGGGAATACAGTATTTATAAACACACAAATAAATTGTGCAGGACCAGCAAATATTTCAAAAGCACAGATCTCCTCCTAATACTAAATCATAATATTTCAAAAGCACATAAATAACGTGCACATATGAAACCAATGTCATACCCACTCAACAAGGTTAAATGTGGAGTCAGAAGATGGTAATTCTGATGCTTCCCGCCCGCTTACTAACTCCAAAAGGAATACTCCAAAACTATATGAATCACTCTTATCAGAAAAACGTCTAAACTCCCTTACCCTGCATTAGTCAATGGATACAGGTAAGTGTTATGAATGATACATCACCAGAACAATCACAGAGTGAAGAGAGAGTCAAAGCATAATACTCAGGAGCAAGGAATATTTCATCTGCTGTCACTTGAGAAGAAGGTCCAGCAATATCAATTCTTCCCAGAAAATTATGTAATCCTGCATCTGCAACCTTAGCTATAAAATTCTCATCTACAAGAACGTTTACTGTTTTGAAATCTTTATGTACCAATCGAGGACTTAGAGAGTGAAGATGGGCCAAGCCTGCAAAGGGACAAGTAACTGAGACAACATAAATAAGGCAGTAAAATTTCGAAGTTAACATCTGAATTTCAAAGTGTTACAGAAGCTTACAAAAGAATTTTGCAGGACCCTTATTGCTATTTGGATAGTTTATCTAAAGAAAAGAAAAACTGATACCAGGAAAGCCACAAATGCTCACTGATTTTGCAGAGGATCACCTTTAGCTGCACCCAGAGCTATTGAAAGTCTATGCTTGAATTCTATCTTCTGAGCTGACACTTGACCAGCTCCTGCAGAAACAAATCAGGAAAACTTCAATACAGAATTAAGTACTATTTCATTTTCACTATTAAATCCCAAACCATTGGCCTGAGGTCTCCCACCATAACACACAAAAAATAGGACAGAAAAGTCTGCTCATAAATACAAGAATTGTGACTGGATAGAGAGTTACCGTACAAGTGAATGGAAATGCTTCCATTGGGTATATATTCGTAAATTAGAAATTGTTGATTATTTTCCTGGCAGTAGCCCAAAAGAGTGACAAGATTCCGATGCTGAATAGAGGAAAGATAGCATGCCTAGGAGTAAAGTTCAGTACCATTAGATCAAAGGATAAACTGCGCAAGAGTTATTGACCCAATTTAAAGGCAAATCCAGATTTTATATCTTAATCACATCATACTAAAGGCTGAAGAAAGAATATGACAAGCTAGAATACAACCCAAGTGCAAGCCTCATATTAAGCTCAATACGAAAGGATTAACCAACATGCTGACCACTAATTACTTGGATAAGCCTATGCCAGGTTGAGACCTGAGTGTAGGTTCTATGATATTCTTTGCTATATTTTGACAGATACTAGATACCCTAATTAAATATTATTTAAATTAGGAATTCAAATTAGCTAGTTATTTTTTAGAATTTTTTGAAGCCTCTGAAAAATCTCTACCACACTTGAAAGCAATCCTCACTTGGAAATAAACATGAATCTTAAAAGGGAGAAATAGTCTCAATTAACTGCTTGTGCTTGAAACAAAATAGTTTTCTGTATCAGGGATGTTAGTTATGATTGACCTTTACCATGATCAAGGCAACATGTTGTGCAATCACCTTTATGTAAAGGGAAGGGAAGTGGTAATTACCTCATCAATAAATTCCTGACTAGGAGCTCCAGCTCGCTTTTTGATGGCAACCAGAATCCCATCTTGAAGCAAACCCTTATATACCTCACCAAATTTTCCTTCCCCAATCAGGTTTCTATCACTGAAATTTTTGGTCGCCAAAGACAACTCCCCCAACTCAAAACGTCTAGCATCCTGTAATGATAACTCAACCCCAAGATGTCTTCCTAGAAGAAGCCAACAGAAAAAACACAAATCAAGTTACACTGTGCTTGTGGCTCTAAGGACCTCCCAGAAACAAGCATGACATAAATGTTACCTTGCACAGATGGATCTGAAGACCCTGTCTCAGATGTTCTCGAGACACCACGTTTGTGAAATAGGCAGAACCATACAAGCAAGCCAATTATTCCCACCAATGCCACGGCTCCTGCAGCACCTCCTAATATTGCTGCAAGAGTCCTTGACATCTGGTACGGGAACTACTTCAGCTATGCGGGGCAGTATTACTGGGATTGAATTTACTATACATTGAACCTGAAATAAAGAGGATGCCACGACCAGATAAATCTTTATCTGGAATCAACATATGCATTCAAACAACAAAAGCAGTGTGCATAAAATGAAACGGCATACATATGATCCATGCCTATAGATGCGTGGATAATGCAAGCAAGTTGGTAGCTAGCAGGCGGAAGACAATCTTATAGAAGAAAGATGCTTTGCATTGGTTAATGCATTGGAAATGAAAGCTGACGAAACTCAAAGAGGCAACTCGGTTTAGGACATTTCACATTCAGTACTACTGAATACCCATTGAACAGAAGCGCCGAACATTGTAATTATCCGAATACTAATGTAAATAAAAAAATTTAATAGAGCTACCAAATATTTGACTCGATGGTTGATACATGTATGACTCTATGAGTTTGGTTTGAATCCTTTCCCCAAATGAAAAAAAAAAAAGAAAGTCAATTGGACATATAAATTACAGATACAGCCTAAAAAGGTCCAAATTCAATAGGTCGTCAAAACAATGGAACTACTTTAAGTCAAATCACAGACAAAAAATGGTGAGACATTGACGGAAAAAGGAAATACAGAATAAAGTCCGAACTTCAAACCTGTATTCCCAGAGAAATAATGCAGGCAGATCTCCAGAAACAGCAGCTTCATTTGGAAATGAGAAATTGAATTGATCTATTAGAAGCAGAATCACCCAGAGAAAAAATCACCCATATCCTCACATAGAAGGAAACAGAAAACTTTATGAACTTGGGGGAAGAAATCAAGAGATACCCAGAACAAGATAACAGTGAATGAGTGAAATCAAGGAAAAGGGTGTGGGCAGACAAAAGAGACAGCAGTGATTAGGAATTGAGAAGCAATACTTGAAGTTGGTGGAATAGGTGTAGCTGGTTTAAAAACGTGAGGGAAGGTCCAAATCATCTAAAGAAATGAAACAACACAACACAGAGACAGCTTTGGGCTGCAAGTTTAATGAAAACAAAGCATCTACCATCTCCGTTGTACTTTTGAATAAAAAATTAAATAGAAATTAATAGTCAGTGAGAATCATCGTTGGATACAGACAATGCCGACAGAAAGTGACCCTGCGCCGACAATACTATCTATCTCTCAGGGTTTAATGGTTAATATTCTCTCTCTACCAAACCACCCCAACAATTCCTTGAGCAAATTTATGTACACACCAAATCAAAGTAAGAAAAATCTACTATTGATTGATGGTTCAAAAAACCTAAGAAGCAAAAAGATTCAAAATTTTGAAGCACAAGCACAAGAGACTATTGATAAACAAGAAAGAAAGGAGGCACTATTCTTTTTGGTAGTATTTCTTTCTTTCTTTTGATTTGAATTTGATGTGTTTTCCCCTTTTGGTTTTTGTTTTTGTGGGCTGTAAAGCAGGCAAAGCAAGATAATGGTTGTCCGCTACTGCAAGTTGCGAGGTGTTTATTTGGTGTGTCCTGTACAGGGCTAGGGCTGGAACAGTACAGAACAGAACAGAACAGAACAGAACAGAACACCCCTTACACGCTCAAAAATCAAAATTCACAATAACGGATGCCATTTACTCTTTATATTACTATATATACTTACACCTTACTCAGTTCTCAGTAGAATATGCACATATACCCCAAAAAACTTCTACTCCTATTTCTAACATCAAAATATTCTACTATTAACAATATACAATAATCTTTCTAACCGTGGCTACAGCAGATTAAATACTCCTACAAAATGAACAAAAAAATTTTACAAGTACTTTTTATCAATATACTAGTGTAAAAAAAAGGACAAAAAAAAAAAGTGGCAAAGATACTGACTTGTATATAATGAGACAGAAGACAAACAAATGTACAAGTATGCAATAAAGAAAGAACAAGTGAGAGACACTCAAAAGCTGTGGGGTTGCTATCCCCACCAGCCAGCTATATTGACATTGCTCCTACTCAGTGATTTTAATAATGTTGTTTTTATCTTTATGTTGTTTTATTTTATTTTAGTATACAGCTTACAGCAGCAGATAAAAAAAATATATTGAAAACTACTAATAAAGCAAAGGCCAAAGAAGATATAAACGGCTACCTCTGCAGCACTGCTCTCTTTTTGCCTTTTGTTTATTCTAAATTCTCACACGAAAGATGAAACATTTTGGATTCTCGTCGCCTTAAGCATGAATGATGAAAGATGGATGGGGATGATTTTTTTTTATTTCTTAAGATGCGGCCAAAGTTGTTTCAGTTGGAGATGCTTTTTTTTTTTTTCTAATTATCATGTATGGGGGCAATATCAGCAGTCAGTAGACCAAATGAAGAGCCATGACTCCCATAATTTAATGTGTGACACCATGGATAATAATAATACAGGAACCACCGTGATTAAATATGCCTAAATGATGGTCAACGTCCAGAATTATTGTGGATTCAATGACATTTAAACCTCTGGAATCTGGGTTACTGCTAAACTAAATACACGGTCTCACTCAATGAGTAACCAAACCGATTCGACACGATGTCAAAGAAAGCATTTTTCTTGTCTTGGTCTCACCCAAAATATACCAATCTGTCTTCACATTCCACACTATACCCCTTGTAATTCATCAAGATATCAATGTCCATACTTCAACCATATTTACAAGTTATTTACAAGAGAAACTTGCAGAATAATTGCGACCTGTGAATTTCTACATGTCAAACAATGCATTTAAGAATTTTTTTGCTGAAGCATTGATTTAAAGCGGAACACATTTATGACTTAATGGGATGTCAAATTGATGTCCAGAATGACATGTCGAGCTTTAATTTCTGAAAATCTTAATTATATATATATTTATATTTAAGGTATATTATTCCCAAAGGCCATTTTTTTGGTCTTGCAATACGAGGGCATAATCAATTTTTTTTTTTCTCTTTTGCAGTTAGGACAAAGAAAGAAGGTGCATTGATTCGGGCAAATCAGCAATCAGCCCATCATATAGTGTATGGGATCCAACCCAAACTGCTAGCTATAGTAGGAAGTGAAACTGCTAAGAATGGAATAGGATATTCTCTTGTAGCCCATGATGTTTTGTTGAAGGTTAATGAGTCTATTGGGCCCTTCATATTTCAAAGAACCTCTCATCAATGACAATCATCATGATTTAGTCAAACGAAGGGTCGTAATGAATTTGGAAAAGGCTCAAGTCCAGGAGAATGAAAACCGCCTATGGGCTTATCTCAAATGTCCAAACAGTCCAACAATTTAAGTATCTACATCCATCCAGGAACGATGCTCGATTCGATGGCTTTGCAGCGTTTCTACTTTTCTACTTCTGTTGTTCTTAGTATTTGCCTTTGTAAACAGCGGTGCCTATTCCGATAAAATGACATCATTTTATACAAACAAGAATACAAATAAATCCAACATAAATGAATGAATATAATTTTTTTATTTATTTTTAGAGTTATTCAAGACTAATATATAAATTATTAATTATATTTAAATTCGATTCATTTAAATAATAAAATATTTGCATTTAATTTATGATTGGCTCATTTAAATTAAATAAACTTGTTTTATAAATATTAAATGAATATGTTTACAAATATTAATATATATAAATGTATTTATAAATAATAAATAAATATATTCATAAATAATAAATAAATTATAATTAAATAAATTTAAATAAACAAACATATAATTATAAAATTAAGAATAATCAAATATAAACGAACCTTCAATACAAAAGCAATAAAATAGGTAAGCACTAAAATAGGTTGAAAGAGTGAAAGTATTAGGACAGTAGGACAAATATAAAAATGTAATTTTATTATTATTATTGAACAATAAATAAACATGAATGAATTTTAAACAAAAACAAATGAGAACAAGTTTTAAATTAATCATAAATGAGCTTGTTCTCAAACATAATTGAATCAAAGAGACCTCTGTTTGTGTTTAATTTATTTAATAAATGAACATAAAAATATTATTCAAAATTATTTGTCAAATTTAATAAACAAATAAAAATCAAACATATTCATAAATAATCCGTTAAAAATTTTATTAATTAACATTTCTATAAAATAAATAAATAAAAGAGAATAATAGTATCCATTTAGATGTCTCGTGTTCATGATCATGTCAATGAAAGGGTAATATAATAGGAGTATTAGATTAGTGAGATCTTTTAACCTCTTTTGATTACAACATATTTTTTTGTATGCATTCATCCTACTTCTTTTGATAATAATATATTTCAATAATAATAATAATAATAATAATAACAATAATAATATTTATTTAGGTTAAAATATAAAAAAGCTCATGAACTATTTTATTTTTTAAAATAAATTTTTATATTTTTATTGTATTCAAATAAATTTTTATTCTTTGATTTGTATTCAAATAAACTTTTATTTTAAATAAAAAATTGATTTATATTAAGAGCTTATTTATATATAAATTAAAAGATAAAAATTTATTTAGATACAAATTAAAGTTTAAGTGTTTATTTATATACAAATTAAAAATTAAAGATTTATTAAAATGTAACAAAAGTACAAAAGTTTATTTTGGGTAAAATAATAAAATTCACGAGCTTTTTTTTTTAGATTTTAATAATTTATTTACTATTAAAAAAGGGTACTAGTGGGGACGTTTGATGACTTAATACCAGGTTTCAATTTTGAGATTAATTGGGAGATTAATTGAATGATATTTTTCATTTAATTAGCCACTCACAATTTCCTTTTTTTTTTTTTATTTTTAGGATTTCTTTTCATTTTCTCTTTAAAACGTAAGTAGGAAAATATAGGAAAACAAATAAAAGAAAAAGAAATTTGTGAATTTTTATTTTTCCTTCTATCAATTTTTTCTTCAAGTTTTTAGATTTATAAAAAGAAGTTACAAAAAAAAAAAAAAAAACAAAAAGAAAGGAAAAAATTTTTTAAAAAGAAATAATTGAGGTTTTTTTTTTTTTCATTTTCTTTCTTTTAATTTTACCTATAATTTTTTCTAAATAAATATTTTTCATTAAAAAAACTATAAAATTTAAGAAAATATAAAATATCAATAATCAATAATGAAATAATAATAATAATAATAACAACAACAACAACAACAACAACAAATTAAGCTTTATATTTTATAACTCTAGAGCAACTGTATGAAAGACAAAAAAAAAAAAAAATTCATGTTAGGTCGTAGTTTTAAATTTTCTTACCCCACTCATTTTCATCAAAAAAACATTTTCATCTACTTCCTTAATCACCATATCATTTTTTATTATTTGCATCCAAATCTTTCATGGTCTGCCTCAAAAGTTTTGGTGTATACTAAATTTAAAAGCTCATTTTCTCTTAACTAGCACACAAATAGGGTTACGTTTCACATATCCAAACTATTTCAAATGACTCTTTCTCATATTTTCTTAATTCGAACTACTCTTAATTTTCTTCGAATCTTTTTATTTTTTATTATATCTATTTTAATCTTACCACACATCCATATAAACATCTTCATCGCTACATTCATTTTCTTCTCTTATTGTTTCTTAACAATCTAACATTTAATTCCATATAACAACATAGGCCTTACACTTGCTTTATATAACTTCGCCTTTAACTTTAAAGGCATATTACAATAACACAACACACTTGATGCACTTTGCCACCTCACTCATCTTGTTTGAATCCTATGATTTACATTCATTTTTATTTCAACATCACTTTGAATAATTGATCTCAAATATAAAAAATAATTACTCTTTGGTACTATCTCACAATCCAACTTAATCACACTAGCACTCACTTTTCTATGATTACTAAACTCGCATTCCATATATTTAATTTTACATCTACTCAATTTAAAATCTTGAGACTCCAACGTATGCCTCTATAATTCTAATTTCACATTAATATCATCACTAGTTTCAGGAACTAGAATTATATCAATGATAAATAACATATACAATGACACCTTGTTTTAGATATATTTGGCTATCAATCCCACCCCTAAACATCCTCACAATCATTACAACTCTTTCATATATATATCTTTAACTATGTTAATATACTTTAAAAGAACTCTTTTCTTCGTTAAGACCTATCAAAGCACTTTTTAAGGAACTCTATCGTATACTTTATCTAAATTGATAAATATCATATGTAAAATTTTCTTTCTCATTTGAAAACCTTCTAACAAAAGCTTCAATAGGTGAATTACCTCCATTGTGAAGTGTCTTGACATAAATCCAAATTAGTTTTTGGAAATATTGACCTACATTCACTTATTCTCTCATAATGTTTCATAGTATAATTCATAAGTTTTATTCCTTGATAGTTTGAACAATTTTGCATATCACATTTATTCTTGTATAAGGACACTAAAGTACTCTTCCTCCATTTTTCTAGCATTTTTTTAGTACGCCAAAATTTGTTGACAGGATCTATAAGCCATCTTATCCCTATTTCACCCAAGTATTTCTAAACTTCAATCGAGATTCCATATGATTTTATAACTTTCTTTACTTTCATCCTTTTCAAAGTCTCTTTAACCTCATACCCATTTAATATTTCGCTCAAACATACAATTTATGTTATTAAAAGGTGTGTTAAGCCCACATATATCATGCTCAAAATTGCCATTAAATAAATTATCAAAATAATCACTCCATCTCTTCTTAATCTCTTCATCCTTCACTAAAACTATTTTATCATTGTCTTTGATGTATTTTGCATCATTGAAATCCTTACTCTTCTTATCCCTCATCTTAGTAATTTAATAATGATAATAAGAATAAAAATAATAAATACAATTAAATTTGTCCTCAAGTAAGGATAATTAGACCATATAGTTGTACACCAAGGTTGTGATCACTATGGCATCATCACATGGGTGTTGGATTCCTCTAGATCTTTCGAGCTAAATGAGATCGACTCATCTTTTCAGTCTTTTTCTTTTTTGGTTGAGGTGCTTACTACCATTATCATGTCTGAGTTAAATTTTTTCGTCGAGGTAGAGCTACTTTCTGTGATCAAGTTAATCACCTCGACGATTAGCCTACTATTATCAACTCAACCTTTTTCTTGATTTAGCTCTTCTCTTTGAGCATCCCTTTTTTCTTAATCTGCTCTTTCCTTTCTGTTCTGGATAAGCATTCCGTGGTCATGTCTGTAGTCTCTTCTAAATTGGTCTTGTCTTCCCTTTCCCATAAATCTTTTCAACTGATCTCACCTTATTAGAGCTTCAATATCATTTTTCAGGTCAACACAGTTTTTGGTGTTATGGCCAATATCCCTATGAAAGGTATTTTTTTTGTTGAATCTCGCCTTATATTTTGTCTCAATGGCTTAGGCCATCTGAGATCAATTTTTTTTTTTTAATTTGCATCAGAATCCTCTTACAAAAGGTATTCAGTGCAATGTAGCTTCTTTCTCTGTTAAGGCTTTTACCCCTATGTTGTCTTTCTCTTGGGGAAGGATTTTAAAATTTCATACCTTTTTCATGACTGAGAAAAGGGGATAAGCCTCTCTCACATCGACTGTTAAATAGGGGAGATGAGGTTTTTCACCTTAGTTTGATTTCATTGTAGCTTTAACATTGTTATATTTTTTTACTAGTAGTAGGATGACAGCTAGAGTTTCGAGCGACTCTAATGATAATGTCAACTTTAAGTGGTATTCCTTATTGTTGAGTCCACTAGTTAGTGTGACAACAACGATCGTTTGTTCTAAATTTTTAACTTGTAGAGCTTCCACGTTAAAACACGTGACATAGCTTTTTTAGAGTTTCATTCCATCCTTGGTGAATTGATATCAAGCTCATGGTCATTTTCTTAGCGCTTTGGCTATTTACAAATCTGAATAGGAATAAGTGGCTGAGCTTCTTGAATGTAGTGATCGACCTTGGCTCTAAACTGCTATACCAAGACCAAGCAATGCCTTTCAACATAGTTGCTAGACATTTGCAAATTAGAGCCTTATCTACCCATTGTATTTTCATGTTGGTTCTATAAAGTTTCAAATGATCAAAAGGGTCAAAAATACCGTCATATGTCTCTAAGGTGGGTATTTTAAAGGCATGACTTTGTTAATCTCTTCAGTAAAGGATGAGGTCTCCAAGAACTTGAGTTCATCTTTAAATGCCATTATAGCTTTGTCAATCTCTTCAGTAAAGGGTAAGGCCTTTAAGAACTTGAGTTCATCCTTGATGTCACTATTTTCATTTTCAGCTCATTCTTTATTGCTTGTATCTGAGCTTCCAAATCTCTGTTCGGTTAAAGTTTATAGTCTATTTGTTTAGAGTTTTGGGTTGTGGCATATGTAAAATTGTAGCTGAGGCAGTGATGAGTCGGATTGGTGTGTTTTTCTTCTTTGGAGACTGATAAAGCTTTTGCCTCTTTGTAGCTCAGTTGCCCAACAACGACCTCTCAGCTAGGTGTGACTAAGTCTAGTATTTTGGAGACTTGTAGTGGAGTTATAGTTTGCAACATTTGCTTAAGAGCTCGTATTTATTCTTTTAGGGCTTTAAATTGTTTCATGGTCGATCTTACTTATGGTTGAGCTAGCAGACAGAATGCTAGCTTAGGTGAGTTTTTGTTCCAATTGGGGCAACTACCTAACCTTCCTTTTGGGTTCTTTTTCTTGGTGGCATTATTTTGTGCTCGGCTAATATAAAATGTGTCCTTTACCTGGTGCGCTAAATGTTAGTGCCTAGCTTCGACCTGAAGGTATTCTTGTAAATGCAAAACGGAAGAATGGTTAGAGGCAAAGGCAATGGGTGTTCCTTGTGTTCGCACTTCAACGCACAAGTCAGTGAAAATCAGGTCGTAAAGAAAGTGAAAAAGTTGAAAGGAAAGAGAGAGATGAATGGGATAAACCTGGCTTTATAGTGTCTGAGTCTTCATATTTATAGGTAAGTTAAAGGAAACAAAAAGAGGACAATTAGAGCAAGACTAATTTAAGGTGGCACTGACCATATGAGACCAACTTAACATGTCAAATCGATACAAATGATCAAGAAATCCTTGGTTGTCTACTAAAGGCTTTGAGAGAAAAAAAAACTACTATATCATTTTGACCATTATATGCCTCTAACAGGGATAAAATTGAATCCCGCATACGTTTTATCCACTAGTTTGCCATATAACTAACACAGGCAATCTCGACTATCAATTATACAAAATATCGAACATCAAGATAAGAAAAAAGAGGGGGTATAAGTAGGGGCATCTTTGTTGGGATGGCTCTTCTGGATGTCCTAGAAATGAGGACTGTCGGATCGAGGATTGGTTTCCTAAGACAGTTCCTATGCGGATTGAAGTTCTAGTTGACACTTCCTGTTCAACGTAGTGCTTTCATTCAAGTAGGGGGGAGGGCCAGGCCAATAAAGTAGGCAGAAATGGTCTAGGGATAAATCTGTCAGTATATCATCCCTCTGACTGATGCGTCCTTTAGAGAAATTGGAAGTATGATACTAGACTCACTGTCCACAATTGGATGAATCAAAAGAAAACAAGCTACACTTGGTTCGATTTTTCCAAAAGAAAAGAGACCTATTATTATCCTATTTCTTTATTAGGTGTAACAAAAGAAGATCTAGCTAAGGTTAAGTGCTTGCTTTCTTCCATTGATTGGAGTTCTTTGTATTGATCACTTGTCAAGGACAGCCCGCTGATTGTCCGGTAACAGAGCAATAACATAAATAGTAAGTCACCAACGATTTTCTTTTTAAAGTAAAAGAGAGATTCCTTTTCTTTGTTCCGTATGTAGCTTCGTGAGCTTAGAGTGCATCATCGAGGCAGGGCGAAAATGAACATAGGATCATCATCATCATCATCATCATAGCCCTTTTCTTATTTCTTTTGTTTGTGTCCGGTCAGTTCTGTATGTGTTTTCTTAAGGCTTTTCCAGGGGCTGCTGCTTTAAGGCATTCAATTCCTCTTCTTTCTTTGCAGTTTGCGCTGATTGCTTTTACTCGGGAAAGCAGGTTTGGTTGAAATGCTATTAGGTGGTTGGTGGTCCCGGCGGTAGTTGGCGTATCATAAACGAGGTTCTAACCCGAAAAAGCTTAGATAGAGGAAATTTTATGGTTTTTATTGTCTTTGGGATGGATACGTGGGTTCTAGTTCTTGAGCGAATTCCGCAGAATTAAAAATTGGTTGCGGAAGTCTTTATCTTGAAAAGAAAAACAACAATGATCATAATTTTATAGTGTTGCAATGCCCCATGCATAAGAGCTTCTTAGAATTGGGAAGACAAAAAGCCGTATAGTGCGGGAGGTAGAATAACAAAAAGAGCAGTTGATTACTCGGATTTGTTCTCGCCCCCCTGTGCCCAAAAGGATGGGCGAGTTCGGTTCGAGTGTTCATCGATCGGGCGGATCTATATGCTTCGGGGGGTGAGACGAGGTGTAGCGCAGTCTGGTCAGCGCATCTGTTTTGGGTACAGAGGGCCATAGGTTCGAATCCTGTCACCTTGATGTGATGGGGCTGAAGTGCACAGCCCCGCAGCCTATGAAGGCAGGCGAAAAAAAAGCGCAAATTTACAGAGAAGGGCCATAAGACTAGAAGCTTTAAAGTTTTTAGAAAACAACCTGAATGGTTTAAATCTTACTGATCCTCGCTCTCGTTATGACAAAGTTTTAGTAGAGCGGACCCTTTGTTACTGGCTCCAAGATCTACACCAAAACGGTAATCACTTCATTTTTTATAAAAGGTTTATTTTGCATTTTCTTGGTGAAGGATAACCTAAATATAATAATTTAGTCATAATGATATTATCAACCACCATTCCAATAGAGCTTCATAAAGGAAATTTTTATTTTGTGTGAAGTGTTTTATGGTACGTTGTTACTTTCTAAATTTTTTCATGAGCCATGATGCCCATCAAGCACGGGGCCAGCACTTTAAGGCACATGTAGACATGGTTTAAGTCATAATATATATTATATTACAACATACAAAAATATTTGATAAAATTTGCTTACATGCAATTTTATGTGAATAACATATTTTAACGTTACATAAAATAATTTTAAATATACAACCAAATAAACATTCTTACATGTTCACTTACATATACAATTTATACATAAAATAATTCTTTAATTTTAATTATTTACAAAATAATTTTATCTAATATTTTAATTTTTGTAAACTTTATCCTAATTTAAATCACATAAAAATCTCAACTAATTAACTCTCATCATCAATATACAAGGGCTGATGGCAAGCATGGCTAGAGGGCTAAGGCCTCCCAAAATTTTTGAAAATTCACTTTTATTCATATATGGATATGTCTATTTATATTAAATAAATTTAAATTAGAATTTTTTTTAGTTTAGACTTTTAAAATTAAATAGATAAAATTAAATTGATATTTATCTATTTATTTGACCTACTAATCATTATTGACAAACACTTAAAATCGATTGTTTTGTAGCAAATATTAAGTCATAATTCATGTGAATTTAAAAAAATCTAATTTAATTTTTTAAATTCTAGCTTCTACCGAATAAGATAAATTAAATTTGAAATTTTAATTGAAACATTTTAAGCTTGACATGCACAACAATATGAAATATCAAAAATTATTTTCTTTATCACAATTTGTGCCTTATTTTGATAGAAATTAAAAAATAAAATATATACTATCTCATTAATAGATTGATCAAATTTATTTTAATTCTTTTAAGTATCTACAATGACTAGTGAGCTAAGCAAACATTTTTAGTTGTGAAAATCATCAAAATAAAACTATGAAATAAGATGAAAGATGAGTTTTTTTTTTATAAATAACTTGGTTGTCAATATAGAAAGAAAGATTTAGTTCAAAATCAATTGTTGAAGATTTTATTTTTTAAAAAAAGAACATTGTTCACAATTTTAAATAAAATTATTTATTTTCTATATTTTATTTTGAATTGAAAAAATTTAAGATTTTACAATTTTGTTATTTTTTGGTATATTATTACATATATATTTTTTGTTAATAAAATATATAGTAGTATAACTCAAATGAAAAATATATATAATTTTAAACTTTTACTGTCAACATATATTAAATTCAAAATTCAAATACTAAGTTTTAAATATCAATATTTTCAATTAAATCATTGTGGTTTTATTAATTTTTTGACTTTTTCCTATTTATAGTACTTTAAATATTTGGATTAATTATATGTAAATCACACAAATTAAATATAATTTAGATATATTTCTTTTAAAATAAAATTTTCAATAATAAACATATATCTCTTTTTAAATTTAAAATTTCCAAACATAATATTTATCTTCATAGATTTCCTAATAATCCTTTAATATTTAGCATTTTTATAAAATTCAAACAAATTAAATATCATTTATTATATCCTTTGTTAGCTCAAAAACTTGAAATAAACCAAGAGGGGGGTGAATTGGTTTTAATAAAATTTTTAAAGATAATATTCAATAACCACAAATTATCAAAATAGATAAGCACAATAGATGAATATAAACAAGAGATAGGGTTAGAGAATTTAACACCAAGATTTATAGAGGTTCGGTCCTTTCTTAGGCACATACGTCCTCTCCCTTAGCCTCTTTTGCTAAGGAGTTCAATCTACTATTTGATGAAGATTACAACTAAGCTTTCACAAAGCTTTTCAACTCAACAACATACATTCTTAAGGGTTATCTTCCTCCCTTAAGCTTACACACTCACAATACAAAAAATTCAAAAGTGTTTGGCAAACTTTAAGAACCTCACAAAGGCTAGGCGTTTGCTAAGTTGAAGTACACAAATGTATAAATAAGAAAGTAGAGAAAAATTTATATGAATTCTGTACTTTTTCTTTTTTTATAGCTTTGAATGCTTGAGTAGATTGATAGGTGAATAGCAATAAGTTTCTTTAGCTCTTGTTACTCTTGGTCTGCAGTGAAATGCTTGATTTATAGTTAGAAAGAAGTTGAGAGTCGTTGGATTGCATTTAATGCTTCAAACCTGTAAAAATTTCAGACAAATTATAGCCGTTGGGAGTTTTAGACCTTTAGGGGATTGATCCCTTCTTAGGGGATCGATTGGTTCATGTTTGAGAAAGCTCGATTTTATGCCTATTTTGCCCTACCCGATCAATCCCTTGCTTGAGGGGATCTATCTGTTCTTTTAGGTGATCGATCTCCTATGTGTGGGGATCTATCCCTTTTTTGGGTTTTCACACTTGGGGGACATTCTATTTGAACAACCGATCGATCCCTTTAAGAGGGGATCGATCTCTTTTTCTAAAAAATTACACGAGGAAAGCATTCAGTATGAAAAAGTGATCGATCCCTTAAATGAGGGGATCAATCTGTTATACTAACCAATCGATCCCTGTAGGGAGGGGATCTATCGATTTTTGCCAAATCTTGAGACCTTTCGATTTTGGTTGAAAACAGGATCGATCCTTTTGCTAGGGGATCGATTCCTTCTATCAAAACTTGCATAAATCATGTTTTGTTATGAGAATTTGAGTTGTTTTGGTTCTCAAATGAATTTTGGCAAGATAAAATGGTGGAAAAATGTTCAATTTAAGCTTAGACAAGATTGAAACAAGTTTGGCAAATTTTTATTTTGTCAAATCAAAATTTTTAATCAATTAAAGGCCAACAATCTCTCCCTTTTTGATATGACAAAACCAAATGAAAAATTTACATGAAAAACATTTTTCCTTTTGAAAAAAAGCTCCTCCTATACTTATGAAAGGCAAACTCCCCCTGAATTTAGACATAAGATTTAAGGCAACTAGACAAGAGTAATATCACCATAACCATCAATATATCTATCAATATCAAAGTATCATTATCAATATCAAAACATCATCAGATTTTCATACATCATCAAATTTTCATACCAATGTTTCTCTTCCTTTTTGTCATAGAAAAAATACTAAATGAAGCAAAGCAAAATGAGGGAATAAGCAATTCAAGGCCACCTAAGGTCACTTTAAACATGAAACTACACAACAATGCCACAAGCCACAAGAGAATAAAAGATGAGTTGCATTAATAAAAAGATCAAAGTCTACAAGCTATAATGCGAAGTTATATTTACCAAAAATGTGGGAAAACATAAGTCAGGGCAGTAGAAAGGCTTTAGTGAGGAGAAGGTAAAGAATGAAGAGATAGAAGTGAAAGAGGAGAGTAATGCGAAGACTATCCCATGTGCTGAAGAGTAGACCTCATATGATCAATATCAGCTTGAAGATGCTGGACTTATGCCACAAGGTCATTTTAAGTTTCCTCTATGGACTCCAATCTAGTGCTTATAGTGCCAACCACCGAGTGTAGGCTGTTCATTTGAAGTAAGAGCATCTTTAGGGTACCTTGAGTGTCAAAAAATGTGCTAGGGGGTTCTCTATGAGGTGCAGGCATGTCTACAGGGTCTTGCTCCTTCTCTTCTTCTGGTGCAACACCAATATCCCTCCTTTTAACCCATTGGCCATCTGGAGTTTCAATATACCCCATACTATGCAATGTGAAAGGGCCAAAAATACTAAATGGGTCATTGATGCGCATCTCTCTGTTGTCTCTAGTGTTTACTTTCAAATGTCTCAAAAGATTGCTTATAGCATACCCATATACCAGAGTAACATCTCTATTCTGGATAATCCTCATCATGTCACTAAAAATAAAGTGCACCAAATTTGATTTTTGTTCATGCTTGATCTTGTACATTTATCAATAATCTTGTTTCCTAACGGTGGAGTATTGGGTCCTAAAAGGGGCTAACATATGGGTTACAATAAGGTGTAACAACTGATCATGCATAGGTAACCTAGAAGCTTATGTGAGAGCAACCTGTAAATTAGGATTTCTAAAGATATCTTGAGCTAGTTACACCATATCACATCTAGGATTTGTTTCGCCTTCATCAGCTAACATAAAAGCTTCAGCAAGCACTTGTTTTGTAACTAAGATTTCTTTCCCATTACATATGGTCTGAACCTATCAAGATAATGCTTATATGTTCTTTCAATTTGAACACAGCTGGCATTACTATAGAATACTCTTACTAGATTCTTGAATAAGTGACTTTTCATACACAAGTAAGGCATCCATTTAAAAGACTTAAAAGTATGCAAATAGAGAAACTCTATGGATTGAAAGAAGTCTAGTGAGATTACCTTTCCAGGTTTCACTTTTCGATGAGTAAAGTGTGTCTCATACCGTTTCTTGGCATTGGGATTATTGAAATTTCGGTTGAAAGAAGGCTTCATGATGGAGCTTGAGGCCTCTCTTAGAGGGTTTCATCATATAACCGTGACTTTGGTTTTGGGTGCCATGAGAGATTATGGGTAGTGAGTTTACAAAAAAAATTTGTAAGAGAAGGAGTTGGGGAAAAATATGAATATGAGAGAAATGATGAAAGGGTCGATCAAACAGGTGAAGACCCAAATTTATCACCCCTAAAATTCATGAACCGATCGATCGGGTGAAGTGGGGGATCGATCGATTTTAGGCTTTTACATGGAATCAATCGATTGGGTTTGAAGGGGATCGATTAGTTTTATGCATTTCCAAGTCATTTTGGCTACTGGTTGAATACCCGATCGATCCTGTCAAAGAGGGGATCGATTGGCTCTTCCTAGGTTCAATGAAATTGGCTACTACCTTTACATCTGATCGATCCTGTCCAAAAGGGATCGATCGGTTCCTTATTTTTCCCTTTACTTTGGCTACAGGGTGAAGAACCAATCGATTCATTCCAAAGGGGATCGATTGGTTTTTACTGTAGCATGTTAAAAAACATGCAATATGATCATTCAAACAAGCATTTTACAATCATGCACAAACCAAAAAAAGAAAATTAAAAAAAACATACATTTAATTAATCAAAAGTGCACTATGCATCATAACATCAAGAATTTCACTTCAAGGAGCATTCATCATGCCAAGTTCACCTCTAATTGCATAAATCTATCATTATCAAGAGGTTTTGTAAAGATATCAGCTAGTTGATACAAGATGTCAACATATTCAAGTACAATGTCACCCTTTTAAACATGATCTCTAATAAAATGATACCTAATTTTAATATGTTTGGTTTTAGAGTATTGAATTAGATTTTTAATGAGATTGATGGCACTAGTATTGTCACATTTAATGGGAATATGATCCATGGTTATTCCAAAATCCTTCAATTGTTGCTTAATCCATAAAACCTGGGCACAATAACTTTCAGTCGCTACATATTCAGCTTCGGTTGTAGATTGAGTAACACTATTTTGTTTCTTAAAAAATCATGATATGAGCATATTTTCAAATAATTGACAAGTACCAGAAGTGCTTTTTCTATCAATTTTGCACCCACCAAAATTCGCATCAAAATAGGCATGTAAAGCAAAGAAAGAGCCTTTTGGATATCATAATCCTAAATTTGGGGTATTCTTAAGTTATCTAAAAATCTTTTTGACAGCAGACAAATGTGTTTCTCTAGGAGATGATTGAAATCTAGCACATAGACATACATTAAACATAATATCAGGTCTACTAGCAGTAAGATATAGCAATGAACCAATCATAGACCTATATAGTTTAAAGTCAACATATTTACCTTATTCATCCTTGTCAAGCTTTGTTGAGGTGCTCATTAGTGTCAAACAAGGCTTTGATTCTCCCAATTCAAACTTTATGAGCAAATTCTTGATGTATTTAGCTTGATTTACGAAGGTGCCATCTTTTGTTTGTTTTACTTGTAGTTTCAAGAATAATGTGAGTTCTCCCATCATGCTCATTTCAAATTCACCTTGCATCATCTTAGCAAATTCTTGATAAAGTATTTTATTAGTAGCACCAAATATAATATCATCAACATAAATTTACACTATGAGAATGTCCTTACCTTTTGTTTTAATAAAAAATGTAGTGTCAACCTTCATTCTATTAAAATCATTTTCAATCAAAAAAATTGACGATCTTTCATACCAAGCTCTAGGAGCTTGTTTTAAATCATATAATGCTTTTGTCAATTTATAAACATGATTTAAAAATTTTTAATTTTCAAAACTGGGAGGTTGCTTTACATATACTTCTTCATTTATAAAACCATTAAGAAATGCACTCTTGACAACCATTTAAAAAAGCTTAAAATTTTTAAAACATGCAAATGCAAGCAACATCCTTATAGCTTCTACCTTTGCTACCGGGGCATAGGTTTCATCATAATCTATTCTTTCCTCTTGCCTATACCATTGAGCTATCAATCTAGCTTTGTTTCTAATGATATTTCCATTCTCATCCATTTTATTTCTAAAGACCCATTTGGTGCCTATGATGGGATGGTCACTAGGCCTAGGTACAAGATTCCATACATGACTTCTTTTAAATTGGTTCAATTCCTCTTGCATGGCCAAAATCTAATGATCATCTCCTAACGCTTCATCTATATTTTTGGGTTCAATATGGGATAGGAAAGTAACATAATTACACACATTAAAAGAAGATCTAGTTCTTACCCCTTGAGTTGGATTACCAATGATTTCACTATCTTTGACATACTTTCTTTTTCTAGGATGATTTAACTCTTTTTCTATATGTTGTGGCTCCTTTAGAAACTCATCTTCTTCCTTTTGATTTTTCTCTTTAATGTCATGAGGTGTATCATTGATCCATTCTTAAAGTATACCTACATCATTATCATCAGGAAGCACATTTTTCAGAGGTGGGTTAGATTCATCAAAAATAACATGTATAGACTCTTCCACCACTAATGTTTTTTTATTGAAAGCTCTATAAGTTTTTGAATTTACAAAATATCCTAAGAAAATTCCTTCATTACTTTTTGCATCAAATTTTTGAAGATCATCTTTTTCATTGATCAAAATAAAACATTTACAACCAAAAGGATGAAAATAACTTATGTTAGGCCTTTTTTCCTTTAAAAAGTTCATAGGGGGTTTTCTTCAAAATTGACCTAATCATAGCTCTATTTATAATATAGCAAGAAGTATTTATGGCTTCTGCCCAAAAATATCTAGGTAGATTATTTTCACAAAGCATGGTTCTAGCTATTTCTTCTAAAGTTTTATTTCTCCTTTCTATTACCCTATTTTGTTGAGGAGTTCTAGGAGCAGAAAAATTATGGCTAATACCATTTTCACTACAAAATTTATTAAAGCCTAGATTTTCAAATTTTTTTCCATGATCACTTCTAATACTAGTAATTGAATAACCTTTTTCATTTTGTATTTGTTTGCTAAAAGTGATGAATTTTTCCAAAACCTCATTCTTTGAATGCAAAAAGAGAACTCATGTGAATCTAGTGAAATCATCAACAATAACAAACCCATATTGTTTTTCACAAAGACTCATTGTTCTAGTAGGGCCAAAAAGATCAATATGCAATAGTTAAAGAGGTCTAGTAGTTAAAATACAGTTTTTTGGTTTACAAAAAACCTTCTGTGTTTTTCTTGAGCACATGCATCACAAACCTTGTCATTTTCATATTTCAACTTTAGTAGACCAACAACCAAATTATTTTGAAAAAGTTTTGAAATTACATGCATACTTGCATGTCCAAGCCTTCTATGCCAAATTCAACTCTCATTTTCTTTTTGAGCCATAAAACAAACATTTTTAGAGGATAGGTCATCTAGATGCATTACATAAATGTTTCCTTGACGGTGTCCTACAAAAATAAGCTTGTTAGTTTTAATATCAATTACTTGACAGCACATGGATTCAAACACAACTCTAAATCCTTTATCACATAATTGACTAATGCTAAGTAAATTATGCTTGAGACTTTTCACAAGTAAAACATTTTCAATAGAAGTAAAAGAATTGTTACCAATGGAGCCAATCCCTTCAATTTGGCCTTTTAAGTTGTCACCAAATGTAACATCTCCTCCACTTTTTACTTTCAAGTCCTTAAAGAGAGTTTTATCTCCAGTCATGTGTTTTCAGCATCCACTATCAAGGTACCATTGATTGTTCTTACTGGAATTTACTTTGTAGCAATGCTCATCCACCTATAAAAATACAATTAAAATTTTATTTTGGTTACCCAAATTTTCTTGGGTCTTTGAGAGTTAGTACTAATAATTTTTGTGCCTATTGGAATCCACTTCATTTTAGTAGCCTCATCTTGAGTTGTACTAACTTTTTTTGGAATTCACACTCTCTTAATGAGCTTATCTCTATAAGTGACTTTCTTTAAGAAACAATATTGTATGGAATGACCCAATTTATGATAATGTGCACACATACTAGATGAATCATTTGGCTTAACAAGAAAATTTTTCAAGTGAGTCTCTTTGTTGTCACCATTACAACCTAGTCCATCTTTATCAAAGAAAGCTCTTTGTGTTCTAGCATGTCATTAAGCTTTTGATGACCCATATAAAATCTAGAAAATGAATTATGTAGATTTTTATTTTTCTTAGTCAAGTCATTGACATTTACCTTTAAGAGTTCAACTTCTTTTTTTAAGTTTTCTTTTGCTTTAGTCAATGACTCATTTTCTAGTTTCAATTTACTAATCATTTTCTTATATTTCATGCTCATGTTCTCAAATTCTATAGCTAATTCATAATAGGCATCTTGTAGTTCTTCAAATGAGTATAAATTTGAATCACATGGATTAGAGGTTACCTTGGGCTCATCAAGAGCCATGAGACATAGGTTGGCTACTTCTCTTTCATTTGATTCATCATCGAAAAAGTCGTTATCACTTTATGTTGCTACCATAGCTTTTTTTTGTGACTTGGTTATGTTCTGTTTTTTCCATAAAGGACAATTAATTTTAATGTGACCCGATTTGTTACATTCATAACAAATAATTTGATCCATTTCTCTTCTACTTGATTCTCCTTTAGTCATCTCCCTTTGTGGTCTCTTCCTACTTGAAAACTTGTTCATTCTCATGAACTTCTTGAATCGCTTTGCAAACATGGCCATCTCTTCATCTTTATCATCCTCCTCTTGAGTAAAATTTTTTTCATCCTCTTGAAAGGTAGATTTAAGAGCAATGCCACCTTTCTTGACTAGTTTTTATCCCCTTTTTATCTTTATTTCATAAGTGAGGAGAGAGCCCATTAGTTCATCCAAAAAAAATGTATGAGGATCTTTGGACTCTTCAATGGCTGTCACTTTGGCTTTCCAACTCTTTGGTAGACTATTAAAGATTTTCTTTACCATCTTCACATTTGAATATGTCTTTTTAAGAGCCTTTAAACCATTAATGATGTCGGTGAAGCGGTTTGACATCTCACTAATGGTTTCATCGGGTTTTATATTGAATAGCTCATAATTATGAGTAAGCATGCCTATTTTTATCTCTTTCACTTGTTTTGTACCTTCATGGGTGACAGTCAGCTTATCCCAAATTTTTTTTGTATTTTTACACAATGAGACTTTATTATACTCACTTGGTCTCAATGCACAAAAGAGTGTGTGTATTGCTTTGTCATTGAGTTGAGCCATCTTCATGTCATTGACATCCCATTCACTCTTTAGCTTTATCACCTCCTTTCCATTCACCATCTTTATTGGAATTTGATGACCATTTACAATCACCCTCCAGACTTCATAATCATTTGCTTGAATGAACAGCCTCATCCTAGTCTTTCAATAGAAGTAGTTATTACCAGCAAAGATAGGGGGTCTAACAGTTGAATGCCCTTCACTTCCAAGAGATGTTACAATTATTTCATTTACCATGAGATACACCTCTTGTTGGCAGGTATAGTTGTTATAGCTTAAGGATGATTTTTCACATTGATTACCATATTTCTTTGAGCCATTTTTAAAATTACTCTTGGGCAGTTAAACCTATAAAAATAGTACTGGCTCTGATATTAATTATTAGCTCAAAGACTTGGAATAAATTAAGATGATGGTGAATTGGTTTTAATAAAATTTTCAAAGATAATATTCAATAACCACAAATTATCAAAATAGATAAGCACAATAGATGAATATAAATAAGAGATAGGGTTAGAGAATTTAACACCAAGATTTATAGAAGTTCGATCCTTTCTTAGACACCTACGTCCTCTCTCTTAGCCTCTCTTGTTAAGGAGTTCAATCCACTATTTGATGAAGATTACAACTAAGCTTTCACAAAGCTTTTCAACTCAACAACATACACTCTCAAGAGTTATCCTCCCCCTTTAAGCTTACACACTCATAATACAAAAAATTCAGAAGTGTTTGACAAACTTTAAGAACCTCACAAAGGCTAGGTGTTTGCTAAGTTGAAGTACACAAATGTATAAATAAGAAAGAGAGAAAAACTTATATGAATTCTGCACTTTTTCTCTTTTTACAGCTTTGAATGCTAGAGCAAATTGGTAGGTGAATAGCAATAAGTTTCTTTAGCTCTTGTTACTCTTGGTCTGTAGTGAAATGCTTGATTTATAGTTAGAAAGAAGTTGAGAGCCGTTGAATTGCATTTAATGCTTCAAACCTGCATAAATTTCAGACAGAAATAGCCGTTGGGAGTTTCAGGCCTTCAGGAGATCGATCTCTTTCTTAGGGGATTGATTGGTTCATGTTTTTAAAAGCCTGATTTTATGCCTATTTTGCCTTATCCGATCGATCCCTTGCTTGAAAAGATCGATCTGTTCTTTTAGGTGATCGATCTCCTATATGGATGGATTGATCCCTTTTTTTGGGTTTCCACACTTGAGGGACATTTTGTTTGAACAACCGATCAAACCCTTTAAGAGGGGATCGATCCCTTGCCTTAGGTGATCGATTCTCTATGTGAAGGGATCGATCCCTTTTTTAAAAAATTGCACAAGGAAAGCATTCTGTATAAAAAAATGATCGATCCCTTAAAGAAAGGGATCGATCTGTTTTACTAACCAATCGTTCCCTACAAGGAGGGGATTGATCGATTTTTGCCAAATCTTGAGAACTTTTCGATTTTTGTTGAAAACAAAATCGATCCTTTTGCTAAGGGATCGATCTGGTAATGGAGGGGATCGATCCCTTCTATCAAAACTTGCATAAATCATATTTTGTTCCTAGAATTTGAGTTGTTTTGGTTCTCAAATGAATTTTGACAAGATAAAAGGGTGAAAAAATGTTTAATTTAAGCTTAGACAAGATTGAAACAAGTTTGGCAAATTTTTATTTTGTCAAATCAAAATTCTTAATCAATTCAAGGCCAACATCCTTTATACTTTCAAAGCTTACTTAACAATTAAGGATTTCACACATTATCTACTGCTTGATTGAACTCGCATTGAAATACAGGTTAAATATGAAATATATATTTTCATATCTAATAATCCCATAAGTACATTATTTTTGTTCAAATTCTTTCTTGTTTTAACACAAATTTCTTAACCATTTTTATTTTTTAATGTTTTAACTAAGATTATAGTTTAGTTAAGGTATATCAATTCTTTTTTGTGTTAACTTTATTTTCTAACATTTTATTTCTAATTTGTTTAGTTGCTTCACATTTTTTAATTATTTTTATTACTTTTTTTTTTATCACAATCACATTTTTTAGACACTAAAATAAAATTTGAAGGTATATATCTTTGTTATGTAAAGAAAAAATCATTGAATAAAAAAATTGGTTTCATGCCATTGATAAATAATATATATGTACTTCATTCGTTAATTTTTTTGTATTATATATGTATTTATCTTAATTTTGTGAAAATTCTACTTTATGCTAATTAAGATCCTACTTAGGTACCAAATAATTGGTTAATCACTGATCCTATTACTTATTTTTGGATATATGAAACACCTTACAATAATTTTGAACATGTAAATATTATTTTTATTATAATGTTTATACTAAATGAAAAGTGAAAAACAAAAATTGAGTAAAGAGTATAATTATTATTATTGCTACTATATTTACATTTTTAAATATTAATCTTTTTAACTTCTACAGTAACACATTTTTTCTCAAATAAAAAAAGTGATAACATGAATTGCACATAAAAATATTAAGTTATAAAATATTATTTTTCATGAAGGTATTAATAGTAAGTTTTGCTTAGTTAATAAATATTTTCAATTCAATAATTTCTTGATTAATTCGTTACTATTTTGTAAGTTAAGTAGATTTTTATACATTGTTTTATTTCTCTCTTACATTAATCATTAATTTTGAAAATGCACAAATTTAAAAGTGAGAATCAATTATATTCCAAACAAATTTCTTTTAGATTTAGGGTGATTTTTTTTATCTATAAGTAACATACATATCTTATTTCAATAACCAAATAAATTAAATAATACCACTTCATTAATGATTAATTTTTGATATATTAATTTTTAAAAATTAATAATTATTTGTTAATAAAATAATATTATCTCATTAATAATTAATTTTTTTAAAATATTAACTTTTAGTATATTTATTTTAAAAATTAATAATTACTCATTAATAAATAACATTATTTGATTCCCTATATAAAATTTATTCACTAATAATACATCAAAAGATACACTCTTAATAAATAATAAATAACCAGGTCATTGCAATCTTTTTCACTATATTTGGATTAAGAGGAGGGAAAAGAAATAAAATGAAAATAAAAAAAGTACTAAAAACAGAAAAAAAAAATTTATTTAGATAAATTTTTAATTTAAAGGAAAGGAAAAAAGTGAAAATTTAATAACTTTTGATTTTTGTTATAAGCTCTATTTTTTTAATATCTCAATTTAGAGAAAAAACTATGAAAAAAAATTAAAAAAATTTTTATTTTTATGAAAAGATTATTTATCCATATTTTTATTAATACTATTTAAACCTAGCCTTATTATAATCATCTTACAATTTTTTTCTCGTCTAAATCTCTTTTCTTGGAGTAAGTTTCACATCTTTTTCAATGTAAAAATTGTTGATAAATAATTATTTTAATAATTTAATTTTTGATGAATGATTAAACATGATCAAACATAAATATATATATATGATAACTTTTTTTTAAATGTATACTTATTTTTTTATATTTATGTTAAACCAAATAATGAATCATTATTAATCATGTAAAATCAATAACAAATTTAACAATTCGTGATTCTTTGTTTTCGTGCTAAAAACCTATAATTTTTTATCTGAAATTCAGTTAATATTTTTATGATATATCAAATCAGTCTAAATTTGATGATCAAATCATAAATAGTTATGAACAAGTGATCATTATAAAGATAATTTATTTATATAAATTAGATAATATAAAAATATATTTATATATTATATGTTATTTGAAAAAAATTGTAATTAAAAAAATTATAATATTTTTTCATTATTTATCCAACTAATGGTTATAAATTTTTTTTTATTAATTTTAACTATTTGCATATATCATTTTTTTCTAAAAAACTTTCATTTCATTTCTTTTTCTTTTTTCTTTCTTTTTCTTTTCTTTTCTCTCATTTATTAATATCCATCCATGGATAGCGTATATTTTGATTTTCTTTATCCCCTGATTTTCTCCCAAAGCCAAACAATCAACTCACTTTATCTCCTTCGGTCAGTGAGTTGCCTCTGTAGGGATACTGTGTAGAACAACAGTTTCCACAGTAAGACCTGGCCCGAAACCGAAAAGGACACCCCATTCCAACCCTTCACCGGTGGTGGGCTGTCCTTCCTCGAGGGATTTCTTTCTCATCTCATCCAAGATAAACAACACACATGAACTTGACATGTTGCCAAACTCACTCAGTACATGACGGGTCGCCCTGAGTTTCTCTTCTTTGAGACCCAGTTTGGCTTCGACTTGGTCAAGAATTGCAGGACCACCAGGGTGAGCTATCCAGAAGATTGAGTTCCAGTCCCTAATGCCAATTGGTGAGAATGCTTCAACCAAGCTTTTTTCTATGTTTTTGGAGATCAATCCGGGTACATCTTTCAACAAGTGGAAAGTGAGGCCGACTTCACGTAAGTGTCCGTCAATGGCTCCATCTGAGTCTGGCAAGATTGTCTGAGTGGCTGATACAAGCTGGAACAGTGGGCGTTCAGATTTTGTATCAGGGTCGGCACCTACGATGATGGCTGCAGCACCATCACCGAAAAGTGCTTGGCCCACTAGGGAATCCAAGTGCGTATCAGAGGGTCCACGGAAAGTCACAGCCGTGATTTCGGAGCAGACCACGAGAACACGAGAGCCCTTGTTGTTTTCAGCCAAGTCCTTGGCGAGACGGAGCACCGTTCCACCAGCAAAGCAGCCTTGCTGATACATCATGATCCTCTTGACGGAGGGTTTCAGTCCCAGGAGTTTGGTAAGTTGGTAGTCTGCACCAGGCATGTCTACACCAGAAGTCGTGCAGAAAACAAGGTGGGTGATCTTAGATTTTGGGTGTCCCCATTCTTTGATGGCCTTTGTTGCGGCTTCTTTCCCCAGCTTTGGCACCTCCACCACTACCATGTCTTGGCGCGCGTTGAGAGATGAAGCCATGTAGGCACACATGCTTGGATTTTCCTTTAAGATTTCCTCAGTCAAGTACATGTAACGATTTTTTATCATTGATTTGTCGCCTATTGAGAGAAAAAATATAAATTAAGAATAGACCTCCAGTGTAGTGCAAAAAAAAAAAAAGTCAATGATATATATCTAACAACATCACATAGAGCATTCGTCGTTGGACGGTATATCTTAATAATGTGTTGATTTGATTTTCACTTCAAATCCTAAACGTAGAAAAGAAATGATGACCAGAATTAGCTAAGGATTCTTGAGACATACACGCATGAATGAGTAAAATTAAATAATAAACACAGAAAATAATAAAGGAAAGGAATAATGGTTATATTTTACTAGTGAATTAAATATACTCCGTATATTGTAGGTATTAATATATATATATATACATAGACGTACACATGCGCTTGAATTTCTCTTTGATCTCAGTCATGTGCTCGCTGTTGGTGATACGAAAGTAATAGTCAGGATAGTCAGCCTGGGCAACGCAGTTGGGAGGAGTGGCGGTGCCAATGGCGAGGACGGTTGCTGGACCCTGGGCTCTTTGGGCCTTCCTGATCTCCTCAACGGAAGCGATTGCCATTGCCATAGGTGGTGGTGGGTTGACGACGAATAGCTAGCTTTAATATATATTTATTTTGATGTAATATATTTGAAGAATGAAGGAGTTGGATTACAGCAAAGTGTTAAGCAAAAGTGGAGATTGAAATTTGAAAGCGGCAGTTGGAGTCGGAGTTGGGGATTTTTTAAGTAGCTAGAGCCTACAAGTATACTAGGAAAATAAATCCCATGTAAGTTGAAATCGAGTGAATAGAAAGGGGGGGGGGGGGGGGGGGTTAGAAGGCTTTTATACGTACGACAGAATGGGTTGGTTGGATGGACGGGCAACTGGAGGCCACGTGGGTCTGGGATTGGCTGCTCAAGAGGTGGTAGCTGTGATGCCACATCTCTGTTAGTATTACTATTACAGTATTACTACGGCTACCTACTATTTAATTTAATTTAGTTTACGTTTAGTATTTCCATTTTCCACTTTAATATTTGTATATATGGTAGAATTACAATTTTTTTTGTACATAATGCAATCGTATTTCCTAATTTATCTCCACTGGGTAAATATTTAACAAAAAAAAATCACTGACCAAATGTCAAGTTAATTATTTTTTTGGTACTTGAATTTTAGGAACACGTATAAATTAATTTAAAAAATAAAATATATAATTTGTATTTTAAATTTTTGAATAATATATCATTTTAATTCAAATTCTAATACTTTTAATTTATCTTACCTATATGATATCTAATCGATATTATTTTATTATATATATGTTATATGTTAAATATAAGTGTTAAATATTTTATAAAAGTTTTATTTGAATGTCGTACAGATATCACTTAGTAAACAATAATTAATCAATTTTATAAAATTTCTTAGAGTTCAAAAAAATATTTATATTTTTTATTTATATTAAAAAATATTGATAATATGTATGATGAAGATATAACTTAATAACATTTATTAAATATCACAAATATAAGTTGATATAATTAATAATATTAAATTTTTTATTAATATCATACATAATTTATATATTTTATTTGTTTAATATCAATTTATAAATTTTTTTAAAATTTAAATTCCAAAAATATAATTAACTCTCGGATGTAACATTTTTGTTAATCCATTTTCCGTGCGTAGAAGAGGGTTCCAAATTTGAACTCAATCATAAACAATTATTTAAGTTTTTGGCAATTTGATTTTACATATGGCTGAATAATAAAATATATATGTTCCCCGAAATTAATACTACTTGGTTTGAATTGGTGCTTGCTTTCGCCAATTATTATTTTATTTTTATATAGAGCATAAATATTCCCTGTGTTGATTAATTAGGTTTACTGGTTCGTCTTGAGTCGAGCGATCATTTTATGTCGCCGGCCAAAAACCATCAAATTAAGAATTAGATAGAAAAATACCTAATTTTAATTTGTTAATGGGTATAGGCCTACATGAGTTAGCTACATATATACTTTAATTATTCCTGCTGAGATTAGACTTTCAGCTCTCGATTTTTTAATATTTTTAGCCTACATCAGTTAGCTACATATATACTTTAATTATTCCTGCTGAGATTAGACTTTCTAAGTAAATTAAAGTAAAGTTTGATTTTTGTAGTTGAAGTGAGATTATGAATTTCTTGTTAAAGGCATTTGCTTAATTTTTTGAATGTTTATAAATGAAAATTTATGATATTATAAAAAATAAATTTAATATGATATTTTGCGTTTCATTGTTTGCTTTTGCTTACAAAATTTTTGTCGTGTTCTTTTTCGTTCCAAAAATCATCCTACATATATTATATATGTATATATATGATCCAGGTATGGGTTTGCAACAAAAAACAAATCGATCGACAATATTTTTTACTTAATGGAGGGAGGGAAAGGACTCGAAGTTATCCATGGTTGTTGACAGAAGAACTCTTTTAAAAATTGAATTAAAGCACATCATCAACGTACAATATTATTCTATTTTTTGTTTTGTCGGCATTGAGTTTAGAAACACCGGAATATGTGTAGAATTAGAGCCATAGCTAGCTACCCTCTCCGCTTAGATTAGAGATCTGTTTGCGACTTTGTGGCCAGTTCTCCCCAGTTTTTTTTTTTTTTTTTTTTTTCTTGTGAGAAAAAAAAAAAATATATATATATATATATATATCAAGAAGTAGAAATTATAAGTTAACAACTAGATTGGTTTATGAATAATGTCCTATATATTAAATGCTATTATTTTAAATATTTTTCCTGGCTGCAAAGATGAGAGAAATTGCTTTCTTCTCCAAACAAAGGGAAAAGAATTAAGAAAATATAATAATATATATTATTATAATGGGAGCCAGTGCTAAAACCAGGACCAACCCTAGCCAATCTTATAGTACTATTTAATAGTAATTATTGATAATTTAAAATATAATGCATCTTATATTAGATAAAAAAATTTAATTATTGATAAATAAAATTATTTTTTATATTAATTTTATTCATATTTTAAATAATTATATTTGAATAGAAATAATTATTATATAACAAATTATCATAATTTTTTGAATATAAATAAATTATTATTTATAAAGATTATAATTATATAAAAGGTCATAAACATTTGAATATAAATTTATATATGTTTATTCATTATAAATAAATTTTTTAGTATAATTATTTTTACTATTTTTGCTTGAAGAGTTTTGAGATTTTGTTGTATATTAAAGGCATAATTACCTTTAAAAAATTGTTTTTTCGCGTCTTTAAATTAAAATTTTTTTATATTATTTCTTTTCTTTTTTTTTTAATAATTTAAAGATAATTATGAGAAATTTATATTTCGCATGAGAAAGATACAAGTAATAGAATTTAGCATGATTTGTAAATCAATATTAGAAAAAGTTTAAGGTGTCAGAGGATTAATGTTTCAATGGATCAAAATGTTAATTTTCATAAAGATTTTTATTAAAAGTATGTTTATTTTTACATAATTGCTAGTAAGAAGATTGACTAAATAAGATAAGCACGTTAACAATTAATTTCATTAGTGTGTAAAATCAAAACATAATATGTAAAATATTGATTACATTGCATAAATATATGCATATACTAAAATTGGCTCCACAATTGTTTAATGAATTGTATTATATCTATTTGAAAAATCAATATTTATAAATATTGGTATGGGAAATAGCTTGAAAACATAAAAGAGAAAGATATGAATTGATGTACGATCAAAAGAATTATCATTTATTATTAAGTAACGAATTAAATTGGGTTCTACTGAATTGGTCAATTGTTTAATTGTCATGTTTTAGTTATATATAAAACATACAAATTGTCCCATGGTTTCTATGAAAATAATAAAAAATAAGTAAAAAAATTTACCATGAAAATTTAGATGTAAGTGGAGAATATAACCAAAAAATAAGATTTGGCTATGAGATTAGTTTTATTTTTAAGTCGTGACATTAAAATTGAGATAATAAGTTGAGTCAAGCTATTTGTATGATTCTACATTTGTTGGTTGTTTATAAATCAAAGGCTGATTTTTTTTTAATTTATTATTTGTTCAAATTTTTACTAGTGTTTAATTTTCATGAAAACCAATTAAAATTAAATTAATGTATATGAATAATTATTATTAAGATATGGTGTTTCATAGATTAATTAGTGGATAATAAACTAAATAGTTGTTATTAACAGAAACATGGGCAATGTGATGTGTATTTTACCTATTGGTTTTATGACACTAGAAGCGATTTTACAAAATAAAATTTTATAATGAACAATCACAAAGAAAAAGTTTAAGGTACAAATCAATTTGTGTTTAATGGCCAAAACAAGTAAGACAAATAAACTCAAGAATTTGGAATATAAATGTTCTTGTTATATAACTACGATTGATGAAACTAGCTTACAAAAGGTAGGAGATTAAATAGATGCTTGTTTAAAAAGAATATATCAAACTATTATAACTATGAGGTTTATAAAGGTATGAGTTATGAAATATTATTTCCATTAGTGATAGCATTTATAAATTGTTTGAATTTATAATGTAATAAGTTAATGCAAGTTTATTATATGCAATAAATATATAATTTCATGAAGAATAATGGTTAGTGCTAATATAAAATACATAAAATATGTATATCTATGGCATCCATATATTTTGTAAATTTTATGTTAGTATCACTAACTAAAATGTGGCCAACAATTTGGGCTAATTAGATAATTCATTAAAAGAAAAGACATGTCATTAAAAATAGTGAAGCATTTGTTGGTTACTAGTATTTCGAAGGATGCTTCATCAATATATAAATTAGCCATGTTCCAAAAGCACTAGTACATGTATGCGTTTAATTCCATTTTGTGATGGCATGGAGAACATTGGTATAATTTGTCATATATTACGAAAATAAAATGAATGGGATGGAATTTTCTTTCTTATATGTTAAGAAAGATATGGACTATAAAGATAGAATGCCATCATCCAATTAATACATTATTAATTAAAGACAATGAAGACATTTTTGCTTTTTGTATATGAAAAAATGGCCTTTTGTAGGCTATTAAAAAAAAAACTGCACAAGTTTCCATGGTTTTCAATAGTTTCATGATAATAGCAAGGATGTGATTGGTTATATACCATATTAACATATTGGCTTGTAAAAGTTGTAAGACTTGGAATTACCTAATCAATGACTTGACTAATATGAATTCATCATAAGTTTTTGCATGAAATATGAGTATAACTTATAGTATAATTATTGTTTATGCTATTTTATGAAAATGATTCTTTAGATTCATGTTTCATGACTTGCATTTACATGGTGATCTAATATGAAAATATTGATCACAAAAGTGATTATGAAAGTATTTGAAATTGGTGTTAAATATACTATGGACTCTTATTATACATAGGCATATTGGTCCATTGAGTAAAGTTTGATTTATTATATATCCGAAAATGTTATGACCAATTAAAAGTGGTAAATAATAGAGATATATGGTTAGGCTATACAATGGTGGAGAAATAACATTCTTATAAAATTTTGAAATCAAGTTTACAAGTTTCAATAGTCAAGAACTTGAAATTGGCCATTGGGCAATTAATGTATGCATTGAAAACTCATGATAACGTTTGAGACAGTTGGTTTTCACTAAAAGCCATTACTATAAATGAGAAAATTTCAATAGTCAAATCTACATAATTTGTACGTATGATATAGATTATTATGATTGGCTTAGAATAGCCATAAGCCAAAATTGATGCCACAAACTTAATCACATTGTGGTAATTTTTTGTTATGTATATTGTCTAATTCATGGATTGTACAAGTGATTTATCATCTACAGTTTTATATAGTAAAAATTTTAAAGTATATTTATTTTGGAAGCCATGAGTAATTCAAAGATTTTGTGAATATGAAAACTTTTATAATAGCAAAAGAAATGTTTCTTGATCCATTTGAGTGATGGAAATGGTTTTGTTCATGATAATAAAAATTATTAATAGTGTTCATGACAAAATAGATTCATACAAGTATTTATGAATTAACATAAAAAGTCTTACAAGGAGACTATAGAAGCATAATTATATTTAAAATCTGCTTATTGATATAAACTCTTATATTGAATTAAATATAAAAGTTTTGAAACTTTTATAGAATTATTAAGATATTTGCAAGTTATTTTTCACTAAAGGTTAATTTGAAGACCTCCTACTTTAAAAAAAATCACCAAATAGTGAAAAGATAAATGAAATGGCAACTTTATTAAATATATATATGTATAATATCTTGATAATTGAATGAGATATTCTTTAATAAAAAAATTCATATTTGCTCGTGGTGGGGGTAATAAGAATAAAAAGAAATAAAAATTACCACCATAGTGTTATAAGATTTTAGTATAATTTTACAAATAAATTGTACAAGCTAATAAGTTTAGTATATTTATTAAATTAAAATCATAAAAGCATCCTTAAAAATTTTAAAATGACTAAAATGGTTTGGTTTATTCAATAAGTTTATACAATTGTACTGGAAGTATAATTGTAGTTAAAATTTATGAGTATAGAGTTGTGGCCACAATTAATACAAATTATTTCTTAAAATGATAAGAATAAGACAATAATGTCTAGAGCATATAAATTATATTCAAAATGAAATGTTTAGATATATTAGTCTGAAATAATTATATTAGAGATTCAATCTCAAGTTGAGGTAATTACCATAAAAGAAAATTGAATTCTAAGATATTTGGTTAGTAGTACTACAAGTAGAATAGGTTTAAACCCTTTCTATGAGACACCAATAATGGAAATCGAACTTTGAATTAGTAACCTCTAATTACAAAGTTTAATGGGTAAAAATAAGTTATTGTTATATGTCTGTTAAGCACTAGTAAAATTCATTCAAATTTTAAAAACTAGTTTGATCCATTGCGTGCAGATGATGAGTATTTATATTCTTAATGGAGTTTTAAATATCTAAAGCAATGGAGACATAATGGAAACTATATCTATATAAATATAGAAATGATGCCGCCTCAACAAGAATAATTAACGTCTCTCTTGTAAATGTTTATGAATAAAATAAGCACTTAGTCATAATAGTGCTAAAGCGATTATAAACCTTTGACAGAAGGACAAATAAGTATTATGTGTGTTATATCTTCAATTCTAATACCATGAGTTGAGGTTTAATTTATGAACACCATCAGCTTCGTTAGAATTCTAAGATATATACTCTAATTGAAATTTTAAATCAAGAGATACTTTCTTATATTTATAATATTTATTTGTGTGAAAGGTTAAAGATTAAGCACCAACATTCCAAACTAGTGGGCGATTATTGGTTATTTAAAATATAGTGCATCCCGCATTGGATAGAAGATTTAATTATTGATGGGTAAAGTTAATTTGTGTATTAATTTTATTCATATTTTAAATAATTATTTTTGAAGAGAAATAATTATTATATGACAAATAGTTATAATTATTTGAATATAAATAGATTATTATTCATAAAGGTTATTATTATAGAGAAGGTCATAACCATTTGAATAGAAGTTTATGTATATTCATTCATTATAAATGGATCTTTCACTATAATCATTTTCATTACTTATGCTTGAAGAGTTTTAAGGTTTTATGTAACCTGAATGTGTAATTACTATTAAAAAAGTATTCTTCATGCCTCAAAGCCAAAATTATTTTATATTATTTCTCTTCTTTTATTTATTTTTTTAACATTAATAATATAATATCTCTTTTTATTTTATGTTAGGTTTTATAATTTGTTATGGGGAAGGGCATAATGAAATGAAATAATTCTACCTAAACCTAATACTTCTATTGGTGTGTGTATAATTATATATATACCACTTCTATTTAAATCTATTTATGGGTCGAGTGGTCCGTCCCAAATTTTGAAAGGTTTGAACATGAATATTAAATCCGTTAAATGAGTCTTGATAAATAAATGATGCCCAATCAAAAAATAAGGTCGGTCTTAGGTTTTACCATTCCAGGCTAAAGCCTAGTGTCATGGTTAGGACCTGGTGTGCCTCAGTCCTACTATAACTAGCCCTAAGATGAGCAGTGAACTAGGCCTTGTTGTCATGATAGAGGTCCTAGAGTTGTATGCAAGCATTTTAAGCATGGGAACATGTTGCTAATATTGTGTGTGAGTAGTGTGAGCATTAGACCCTAAGATTTACAGGTAAGTGTGAGCTAGTGGGTGGGCACCCTAGAGTCGATTAGCCAGTGGGGTGCCATCAATCAAAGTCATGTGTGAACACCCTCGAGTGGGTTGGTGGAGCAACGAGTGCAATGCTAGAATTGGTGACCGACATGAAAGTCATTGGGCCCTGAGTTGTGTGAAGAAAAGTCTTAAGATGACTGGAGAGAAAAGTGTCCCTATTTCATATATTCTTACAGTTCTTAATAGGAGGACTAAAAAAGATTTTACGCTCTTTATAAGGGAATGATTGGTGTCAGCTCTCTACCACTCCATTGGCTAACAAATAAGTGAAGGTTTGACTAATCTAAAGTGAGCTACTCCTAGGCACATATGGTGTTTAGGTAGGCAAGTATTATCAAGTCACAAGTATGACACGATGTCTCTTGAAATCATGGTAAACTCAAAGATGATTGGGGCCGGTGGACCTCATTTCGTGCCTTTGTGTTAAACCATGAGATTAGGCGGTAGCATTCGTTATGCCCCTCAATTTCCCTTTTTTAAGTTAAAAAGATCAAAAATAGTGTTTGTGTATAAAAGACACCATTGAGCCTGAGGGATGAGCAAGCTAGTAGGTAGGTACACTACTAGACCTTTATGACTAATCGATAAAAGAGTGCTGCAGCTGGGGTAATACAATTGAGTCATCAAGATGGGACAGGCATGATATTGAGTGTCTATTATGCATGCTGGCAACCTAAAATAAGGCTAAAAATTGAGGCCCTATAAAATGAGTTTCATGAAATAAGATAAACTTGGAAGTTTTGGGTTGGCTGTTGACTAGCATCTATGTTGTGCCTATAGGATCTTGGAATAAAAGCTTTCGTATGATATAGGCAAGCATGTTGTTGGGCTCTCACTATGCCAAAAAGTAATAGTATTACGAGAATCAGGGCTACAGGCCCCTATGAGAATTCGAATGTTGATGCTTAGAATCTTGATGCCTGTAAGTAGAGATAGGTGTTCGAGGCCACCCTAAGAATCGTGGGCTGATGAGTTGATAAGAGTTGGGTTCCTCCCCATTGAGGTGCAACTTTACAAGGTTAAAGCCAAAAAATGTTTATGAGTATATGGCTTGAAGGATCAACATTAAGTTATCCATGAGAAAATGAACTTGAGAAAGGGTAACATCAACTATGAATAGTCTTTGTGCCACACAAAAGCATGGTTTCAGTCTAAAAAATACACAACCCATGACAATTGGTATCAGAGCAAAAAAATAACTAATCTTTAGTAACTCTGACGTGAACTATGGTGAAGCATGGCTCTCCACCTAGGGGCTTCAACACTAAACACCCAATAGGGTAGGTAGGGTGATAGTGCTTTGATAGGTACTTTATATTGCCACCATGACTTGATTCCATGCTAAGCATCCATCGAGGTAAGTAGGTTGGGTCGATCAGTGGATCAAGTGATGCTCTTCTATGTTGAGTGATATTTGGTATCAGAGCCATGTTTGACTCAATTATGGGATTAAAACAGCCCCTGGTGTGGGTATGACAATGATAAACCAAAATGGCGCTAAGCTCAAAAAGATCTATCGAAGTGTAATTATGATATGGCTATGTAGGCTCAAGAAGGAGCCATCAATACGTGCTGTGAGAAAAATTAACCTAGGTGGAAGGCTTTTAAGTAGGCTTTTAGATGCCAAATAAAAAGGCATGAGAGTTTAACGTCACCTTACAGAAGGTGTTAGCTTGTGCGGATATACGATGCCCTTTAAAATAAAAAATCGTGTTGAGATTGAAATGTGAAAGGGGCATACACCTTGAAATGGTGTTTGAGCAAGGCCATGTAGGCCAAGATATGTATGGTTTTAAGGGACATGAGTTGAGCTTATTGAGATTAGTTACTAACATATACACTAGTTATGTAGTGCAAGTGCCCTAGTGGGGTTAAAAATGGAGTATTTGGTATGTAAGTGTGGAACCACTTTACAAAGATAGAAAAGTTTATGTTGGCTGAGAGAAAAGGCCTTATGAAATATGATGGTCAGTGGACCATGAAAGAATGAGCAAGCGAGAATTGGCCAGTTAATAAAGCCTTGAGATGTGTAGGTCAAAAGACCAATTGAGTTTAGCAAAGTCGAAGGTATAGACATTCAAATACATTTGATTAATGGATTGGACGAGTTTGAACATGGCAGAATTGAGTTAATTAGGATTTGAGTAGTTACTGACCAATGGGATGGCCTTGAGTCCAAGTAGGTCAATGGATTTAAGTACCAGGTGGATTAATGAACCTTGAGTTTGAACCAGTTAGAAGACCTTGTGTTTAGAGTTGGATCAATAGATTTTAGAGATCAATGGGTTTTGAAGTGCCATATGAGCTAAGCTAGAGTCAAGCCAAACAAGTTATGGAACCATCGTGACGACAAGGTTACGTGTAATGTCGAGCTGAATTTGAGTAAAAATGGGAAAAATGTGATTCTATATGGAACTGAGCCAAGGTAGTAGAGCTTATAAGTTTATTGAGCAATATGTTTGAGTCTAAAATTGAGTTTGAGGTAGCATACGTTAAAGTGTCGCCACAAGGGTGCTTGCATGCCATCATGCTAAGATTTATTATGGGTGGTGCCGTATGGTGTGATATGTCACGTCTAATTGGGCACACAAATATGTAGCAAAGTAGGTGGTCATCATTCGACTAAGGGTCATAATCAAAGACGGTGTCTCAAGGTCACAACATGGTGTGATCATGGGTGAAGCAATGTGGTGGCACTTATCGAACAAAACAATTTGAGCCTAGTAGTCATATGTGAAAATAGCACAGAGGTGCATTAGAGTTAGGATGAGACACATCTACATCAACAATGAATGAGTACTATGGGTAGTGCCTCATGTGACGGGATTTCAACCCAATCATTGAAGGCACAAATGAGAGACATGTGAGAATTAGGTGTGCAACAAGAGAGTTAGGTGTGGTCTCAGCGTCAACGAGGGCATCAACATAGTAAGTAGGGGAAAATGTCATGGTTAGGCCCTAGTGTGCCTCGATTTTGCTATGACTGACCTTAAGCTGAGCAGCGGACGATGTGTTATTGTCAGAATAGTGGTCTTAAGTTGTGTGGAGGCATTTTAAGCATGAGAATTTGTTACTGATATTGTGTGTGAGTAATGTGAGCCCTAAGCCCCAATATACATGGACAAGTGCAAACCAGTGGATAGGCACCCTGGTTCAGTTAGCTAGTCGGGTGCTGTCAGTCAAAGCCATGTGTAGGCACCCTTGAGTGGGTTGGTGGAGCAACGAGCGGAATGCTCGAATTGGTGAACAAGAGGAAGGTCACTAGGCTCTAAGTTGGGTGAAGAAAGGTCTTGAGATGACTGGGCAAAAAAATGTCCCCATTTCAGACATTCTTATGGTTCTTGGTAAAATGTTGGAAAAGCTCTTATACTTTTTATAGAGAGAGGATTAGTGTTAGCTCTCCATCACCCCCTTAGCTAACAAGTGGGCAGGGGCCTGGTTAATCTAAAGTGAGAAACTCCTAGGCACATGTGGTGTCTAGGTAGGTGAGCATCGTCAGGTCACAAGTGTGGCATAGTATCTTGAATCATGATAAATTCGAGGACGGTTGGGACCAGCAAGCTTCGTATCACGCCTTTACATTGAACCATAAGGTTAAATGGTAGCATTCGCTATGCCCTTCAATTTCTTCTCTTTAAGCTGAAAGGATCATAAGATAGCGTTTGTGTAGAAAATACACCATCGAGCCTAAGGGATGAGTGGACTAGTAGGTAGGTACGCTGCTAGACCTTTGTAGCCAATCGATAGAGGGGTGCTACAATTAGGGTAGCACACCCGAGTCCCCAAGATGGGATGGGCATAATGTTAAGTGTCTATCATGTATATGGGCAGCCTAAAATAAGGCTAAGGGCAGAGGCCTTATGAAAATTCAAGAGTCAGTGCTTGGGACCTTGATGCTTACAAGCAGAGATGGGTGTTTAGGGCCATCGTGAAAATCATGGGCTAATGAGTTGATAGGAGTTGGGTTCCTCCCATCGAGGTATGACTTTATGAGGTCAAAACTAGGAAAAGCTCATGAGTATGCAACTTGAAGGATCAACATTGAGCTGTCCATGGGAAAATAGACTTGTGAAAGGCTATGAATAGTCTTGGTGTCACACGGACACATGATTTTGGTCTAAATAATGAGCAGCCTATGACACCCAGCCTAGCCCAAAAAATAAAAAATATTTTTATCATAATGGGATAAAACCCATTTACTTTATTTTTTTAATAATTAACAAGGCTTATTTGCTTTATTTCTTATAATATAATAAAGCCCATTTTTTCTTTATATAAAACAATGTTCTAATTTTAAATTGCATTCAATAAAATTAAATTAGGCCTAAGCCCAAATGACTCATAAATTCAATTAAAATTAATTAAATTAGTTAAATTAATAATTAAAAAAAAACTATTTTCCCTAATTTTAAATACCAATTCTTTGGACGGGTTTGAACTTTATTATTACATGTAAGAATAGACTTAAACAAAAAATAAGGCCCAAAAAATTAGACTGGGCTGGGCCTGAGTTTACTTAAAATGTTGAATTATCATGTCAGGCTTGATAATTATTTATTTCTTTAGTTAAGTTTAATAAAAAATATTAATGCCATCGACCATCAAAATTGCATCTATCATGTATAAATAAATATATATAAGCTTGGAGAAGGGAAATTTAAAACCTCCAGTTTTTAGGATATAATTACTTTTGAATTAATTTTATCTCTCAATCGGCAAATAAGATTAATTCACATGTAAAACATATTTAATTATCATAACATTTAAATTCGAGAATATAATTATTAGATATAAAAAATATAGAGAAATCACTAATCTTTTTATCTATTTGTTATTAGTCTTAAGTTATCTTATCTAAATTAGTACCAAATCAATACCAAATTAGTCTTAAGTTATTTTATCTAAACTTTAATTAAAATGATCTTTATTACTTATTTTTATTAATTTTGATATTTAATTATTGAAAAAAATATTTTAGGTTTTTACCAAAAAAAATTTCTCACCTCAAGAATATTTCAGATAAATTTATTATTTATTTGAAGAGACTCTGTTATCAAATTTATTAAAATAGTCGTTAAATCTTGATAAACTTAATGAGTTAACATAAGTGAATAATATCATTTGCTTATTAAAATAATTAAGAGGTCAATTAATAGGATTTTTAATTGGTTATGAACCTACAATTGTGTGTACTAATGTTATTTTAGTTATTTAATCTCTCATTCTTCAAATATATAATGTAGTTTGATAGGATGCAATATTAATTTTTTACTTTATTTATGCATTTATATTAAGCTCTGAGTGAAATTTATTTTAGAAATACATTTGTAGATTACTAGCAATGCATTTTGTTATTATTATAATGAGAATCAAATGGATTTACTTTGACCATGCATTGTTCAAGCAAGTATGTTAATATTATTTAGATTTGCAACTCAACATTGAAAATATTATTATCTAAAATTATTCTTATCTAACTTTTTTGTATATTATTATCCAATAATAGCTATTCTTATTAAAATATTTTTTTAAAAAATGTACTTTCCTATCACTAAATTATCTTATCTTAAACATTGTTATTTGATAATAATAAAAAAAATTAAACCCACATTAAAGCGTAGGCTAATTTTGTAGTATATGTTTGAAATGAACAATACAGTTTTATTTTCTAAATCGTATGTACATACAATACCTTTTTTTTTCCCTAAATCAAGATCTTTTTATTAGAAATGAGTTCAAATGCTTAAGAAAACCATAAAAAATGCAATCAATATATATCTGTTAACTGTAAAAGGGTTCTTTGGTGAAGTGAGGAAGCATTGTAAATAAGTAAAATGAGATATGTCAAGAGATGACGGAGAGAAAGACTGGAGCAAACCCTAAAGTATTAATTGCAGAGGCAGGTGGCAGTATGTTGTGAAATAAGGCTGAGTTAGAAAGAGAATAAAGCTGAAAGAAGGTTTTAAAAAGAGAGGATTGTAAAGAGAGTTTAAGAGAAAGTTGTGAGAAAGTTATCAAAGTCCAAAAGTCACCTAATGAACTATGGAAACTCTTATTTATACGTTTCAAAGATAGAAGTTACATATCTTAAGTATTGAATAGGAATAATGGTTAATAATAGGAGAATTGACCATTGCAAAGGGTATTAATGTATCGTTTAATAAGAGTTTAATTAGTTTTTTAGCAATAGGGATAGTGAATATAAAAGTTAACTATCTATTATAAAGGAAATGAAGAAGCACTCATATTTTAGAAAATAGTTAAGAGGAAATTTTTTAACTATCTTCATATCTGATTCACCAAACCAAGCTCTTTAGAACATCCTAATAATAGAAATAACCCATGAACCCTATCATAGTTTAGGGTTACTTTCACTTCTTCTTTTGATGAAGTAACATTCGGTGAAGTGTATTTTGTGAAATAACTCTTAGTTAAGCAACTTGTGTTTTAAGAGTTTTTTAGTAAAAATATTGGTCTTATTCCTCGAGAAAGTTGTTTCGAGAATAATTGTTCCATAAATAAGTTGTTCATTGCATAATTGTTTAGTAAATAGCTATTTTGTAAAAGGGATTATTCCATGAATAATTGATTTGTAAAATAATCTTTGTTGAAATAGTTTTATCACCTCTTTCATAAAATAAATTTTATTGAAATAGTCTTATTTTTTGTTCTAACTTTTCCTCAATTTTAATAATCTTAGAGAAGCTTTTTTAAAAAAATAAAATATTAATAACCAAATATCTACATTAACAAACATCAAAAACCAAACAAAAGCATAGGATAATCAAACCACTCTATAACCACAACACGCTAAGCACTTCAGCCTAGGGAGCTCCAAATTTTGCCAAGAATCAGCCAATTCAAAAACTTCCGTCAAATATTAAAGAACCAAAATGAGCCTGACATCGCACTTAAAAGAAGAAAATATACCATAAACTCACTCAATTGGTAAACAATCGCCAAATGAAATTTGATTCAGAAATACACTACTGCAATGGTAATAGAATAGTCCACAAAATATTATAAAGGTCAAATTTCACTGCAAACTCTTTTTTATCTGCCTCTGAAATGTATATACAGTATTACTATAAATTAATCTTATTACATGAGCCCTTTTCCACTTGACAAAAACTTTTTTGAGGTTTAATTTGGATATGAATAGAGATTAATTTATATGCTATAAAATTTTTTAATTATATATATTTTTTTAATAATTAATTTTAATAAATTCAAGAAATAAATTAAATCATTCTCATAGATCTATTAAAATTAAAAATTAAAAAAGCATATAAAATATTTTTATTTTTATATTATTTAAATTGATCACTCTTGATATATATATGTATAAAAGATCAGAACTGCACAGTCTTAAATAACCACAAGAAGGAAACAAAAATGTGGTTGTTTGGCTGCATATACTTGTTGGTATTTATATCGATATACACCAATGCCACTAACATGTATATAAAAGATAGAGAACCGCGGAGTCTTAAATAACCACAAGAAGGGAACGAAAATGTCGTTGTTTGGTTGCATATACTTATTGGTAACTAGATGGAAGATGAATATACACCACCACTAACACGGATTGGATTGCCCAACAAAACTGACTTTTACTTTCATTCCCTTTAACTACAATTATCATCGTCAGTCGTACTTTACTTTCCTATCAAATCTATGTATTCTCTCTGTTTTTTTTTTTTTTATTTATTTTTTTAAAATGTCTCCAAATTATATAGTCTTTAAACATTTATTTTTTTATATTTTAAAATTATTTTTTATGATTTTTTATTTGTTAACATTAAAAATATGAAATTTTAATTTTAAAAAAAATTATTTTTAATAATAGATACATTAAAAAATTTTTAGATTCTATAAAAATTAAAACATTCAAAATATTTTGAAATGCAAAAAGTATTGAATTCAATGCTTTTAAACGCAAAATTAATTAAACAATTAAACGAAGGGTTGGATAATTAATTTTTAGGCAACGTGGAATCCAAAAACTCCAGAAGGATCTCTTTACGCGCCACCTGTCCTTTAAAGGAAAACTCACTCCATATCAAATTCTGTAGATTTTTTTTTTTTTGGCCAATCATCAAATTCTGTAGTTAAGTACCAACAATTAACGCTAACTCCAGGTACCTCTTTGCTTCTCAACTTTTTTTTCCTTTCATCCAAACAAAAGGGGTATTCAGAGGATAAAAACAATACAACAGGTCAGTTGATTGCAAAATTATTGGCATAGTTCTCTTTCTTGTATGCGGGTAAATTTATTTTGTGTTTTTATTTTTCGCCTTATTCCAGATACGAGGGTTAATAAAATCTATATTCTTCTTTATTTTTTTTATTTACTTTTGAATCTAGGTTTGACGATAATAATCTTTGGAGCATTTGTGTCTAAAGTGTAGAATCAAGTAGGCATTTTATTGCGATTTTAGTACTCAATTAGGGATTAATTAATTATTGGTTTCCCCGTTGCTTTGTGATTAATTGACAGTGAGATTGTTAGGATGGATTAGGAAATATATGATACTTGTTAATGCTTCAAAAAATGTCTTTTGCTAGGTTACTTGACCATGAGGATAAGATTGCTAAATTTTTTACTGTTTTCAGTATTTCGCGTGACGTGGCGATATCCTATTAAAGTGGAATAAAGGGTTTGTGAAACTTAACAGTAAATATACTTTTGACGCTAAAGAGTAAAGAAAGATAGAAAAGGCCGGACAGAATTGAGAATTGTTAATGTAATGATAGAAGCAAAAAAGAAGACCTTAATTTACGTTGTAATAACGATTTTACTAAGGAATAGTTACTGCCCAATGAGATTTTGGTTTAATGGATAAGAAGAGATTTCAAATTCAAATTTTATTTTTATGAGTTTGATTTAATTTTATATTAATTTGTTTAGTTATGTTTTAGTTTATTATATAATTTACTATTCAATGATTTTTATAAATATATTTTATTATGATTATAATTTTTTTGTATTTATAATTTCATGAAAAAATAATAACAAGGATTCCTCGATTTTCTATTGAGTGTGATTATTATTTAAAAAATTTATTATTTTAATAAATTTTAAAATTAATTAAAATTTATTTAAAAAATAATATTTTGTTTTAAAATTAAAGTTTAGACTAAGAGTATATGTATGCATTTGTTCAAAGATTGAATTATTCGTTCAAATCTAAAAGTTTGCCTAAGTTTTAAGATGGCTCGGATAATAAATTAAAACTCTTTAAATGGGGTTTTGACATAATTTTAAGGCTCATTTAAAATTTTTTGTTATATAAAGTAAATTTAATATGTGGGTTTTAGATTTATTTTTTTTAATTTAGGTTATGTTTGAAAATTTTTTTAAATATTGAACCAAATAAAATTTAAGTAAATGTATAAATTATTAATATCAAGTGTGGGTTTGACTCAAACCTGACTTGACCCAACTTATGAACACATCTATGCATGGGAAGGTATGTAACACTTCACAAGATCCATTAAAAAAAAATCAATTAATCACATATTATGCTTTTAATCTTAATAAAATAGTACTAATTCTAATATTTAGAAACAATCTTTTTAATTTCTTTTGTTATCACAATCTTTTTTTAACAAAAAATAAAATAAATTATTTTATTCAAAAATAAAATAAATGTCTTTGATGTGAAAATTTTTGTTAAATTTTCCAACCTCTAGATATCATTAGAAAATATTCATCCACTCAGAATTCTCATAAAATTCTTTAAAGTGCATTTGGATAAGGGATTTCAGGGAGGAATTTCATTTAAAATGAAATTATTTTGTTTAAAATATAAAAATTGGAATTGTTAAAATTCATGGAATTTGAATGAAAATTTTGGAAGGGCCAAATTCCGTTTTCAAATTCCACGTAAAGAAATAAATTTTGTGAAATTCTTTGATTTTATGATAAGAAGTTAATATTTACTATATTTCTTTTCTTTACACAACTTTTGTTTTTTTCAATTTTAATTACAAAAACTTATTCTAATATTTTTTTTTATTTTTTATATTGTTAGAAATATTTATATATTTTTACAAACCTAATGAGAAATTTTATGTAATATATGAATATCGGAGTCATTAGATTTGTTAAAGTAAATATTACTAACAATATGAAAAATTAAAAAATAAATAAATTCTATAATGAGTTTTGTAATTAAAATCGAAGAAACAAAAATTGTGTAGAAAAATAAAATATAGTAAATGTTGTCTTCTTACCATAAAACCAAAAAAATATATGAAATAACTATATATATTGTAATAGCTATATACGTTAATGGTTTCAATTTATTTACAAATAATAATTTGTAAAATATTAGTAATATTTTATTTCTTTCATAATAAAATATAATTAAATTAATAAATATATTTATTGATAGTTAAGCTAATTTTTATAATATAAATTATGTAAAAAACATTTGAATTATAAAATAAAACTAATCTATTAAAATTATAACAAAAGAAAAACAAAAATTTATATTATATATAAAATATTAAAATATTAAAAAAGTACATAAATTATTTTTAAACTTTTTACGATGAATATTAATTTAAAAATATAAAAATTTATAATATAAAACAATTAAAATTTGAGAAGAAGTAAGTTTTTAACTTATATAATAAATGTGTAATGTAGACTATTATTAATTTTATTTATCACTTTTATTTAATGATAAAAAGTTTCTCATTTTTTTATGAGAATTATTTATATTTTAAGATAATGATATGATAACTTTAGTTCATCCAAGATTACATTCATGTAGGATTATCGAGTATTTATCAAATACAGTGATATAATTATCATGTGTAAATTAGCATTTTTTTTAGATGAACAACTCATATTATAAATTAAACTTAATATTTCTTTACAAACAATAATTGTTGTTATATATATATATATATATATATATTGAACATTTTGGTGTGATCTAAAAAAAGATAACTAACATCAAGCATATAAGTAACAAGACAAATAATGGATCACCGAATTAATCTTCAAAAAGTGGCAAACATCAATACGCAGGATGATTGGTAGATTTTTCTTCTAACATAGCAAAACATATTCCTTTTCATTCATATATTAGCATAAATTTTATTACTAATATCACTGCAAGGAAGATGTAAAGTTGAGAATGGTAGATGTTAGTAAGATGCTCAAGTCATATTTGATATATAAGATTTTGATAAGATATGATAAGATGATACTATAAATATAATTAGATTAAATAATATCATCATATTTGATTGTACAATGATTAAAATAAGATAATTTATTTATTTGTTAAAATTATCTTTTTTCAAAATTTATACAATTTAAATTATTGATATAATTTCTAAAAGTATAATATGACATGTAAATTTAATCTCATGAATTAAAAATAATCCTTTCAACTTTGGGAGGATTGAATTATCCTATATTAAGAGGATGATAATCCTCCTTATAATTCTATCTCTTTCAATTAAATATAAACCAAATATAATTATCATATTATTATACACATCATTTTATACACCAAACATGATCTTAATGTTTATCTCTTGAATATACATCTAAACTTTTCTTAAGTACATACCTTTGATTTATATATATTTTTTCATCTTTGCTCTTACTTTTATTTACTATGATTATTTAGATATTCCAATCCAATGATAAATTAGTTGAAATTATTGGATTGGAAAAGAATGGATCAATAATAACGAAAAAAGCTGTAACATTCGATAAGTTAAAAGAATAACTAAAGATTATCATATTGACACTTGTTTAATATTTAAAAAGATTATTTTACCTTTAATCAATAATAATTTATATTATTACGTTATTAAAACCAATTTCATTTTTTTATCAGAAAATTAAAAAAAACAAATCCAAAATAATCATGAAAAAAGTCACAGCCTTGATAGCCTCAAAAAAAAAAAAAAAAAACAAATCTAAATCGAAAATTAAAAAAATCAAAAAATAAAAAAATTTTACAAAGCAAATTTAATTTAAACACATCAAAAAAATATTAGAAAAATTTCTCAGCCTTCACATCTTCAAAACACAACACTAAAAATTTCAAACAAAAAATAGTCGGTAACAAAAATCATCAATAAAAAAAGAAAATGAAGCTTTTATGTCGGAGAGATTTCAAAAAAAAAAAAAAAAAATGTCAGTCGCAATGGAAATAACAACAAAAATATACCACAAGGCAATGGAAATAACAACAAAAATATACCACAAGCCACCATATTATGAAAGCAAATCTGAACTTTAAAAAATTTAAAATTTCAAAGACTTTGACTAAGATTTATAATTTTTGTAAAAATTTTGAAAAATCTAAACTGATTAAAATACTAAAAAGCTTGATAGATAGAGGTAAAATATATAGAGAGAAAGATAAATAGCAAATTCTAAATAGACAGGAAATATAGAAAAAAGATAAAAGCTAAAAAGAGAAGAAAAAGAACAAAATGAAAGAAAGACTAAGTTTAGGAAATTAGGTACTAACCAAAATCTCAATAACAATAGGCAACGATAGAGAAGTAAAGGAGTTTGAGGAGACGTTAAAGATCTGATTTTAAATCAATTTTTTTTTCTTACTTGTATTAAAGTTTTATCTTCTTAACATAACCAAATAATAATAATAATAATAATAGAGAAGTAAAGGAAAGGTGGGCTTGGAGGTAAACCCAACTTGAATTAGCTTTGAGCCTAATAAATTCGGTTAGGCAATAATAATTTAAACATTTGTTAGCCCATTCTTTTTAATTTTTTGTTTATTTAATTTTAATTTTGTGCATTAGTTATATTTATCAAATTATTTAAAAGCGACATAAAAATAAAAATTATTTGAATAATTTAAATAATAAAATAATTATTTTGATAATAAAAACAATTATTTTTGTATACTTAAATAAATATAACAATAAATTTTATTAAATAAAATTTGATTTTAAAATAATTAAAAACAAATTAAAAATGATATATGTTATCAATTAATTATTATATTAATTTTTATTCAAAACATTCAAATTTAAATTATCTAATGAAGTAATTATATATACTTTTTATTAAGATAAAAATTTATATAATTTATATTTTAAAATCAAAATTAACTCTAAGTGAAGCTGGAGGCGAACACTGGTAAATTCCAAATACTATCCAAACATTATTGAGTTGGCTGTTAATTGTCAAATTCTATTATCCATCGAGTTAATTACATTTTGATATTTGAACTTTGAAAAAAATATTATTGTAATCTAAACAAAATAAAATATATAATTTACATCATTAATTTTTAAATAATATATTATTTTAATCAAAATTTTAATGTTGTTAACTTCACTCATTTATATAGCATCTAACCAATATAATTTTGTTATATGCATATTATTTGTTAAATAAAAATATTAAATAATTTGTAAAACCTTCATGTGGAAAACATGTTAAAAAATAATTAATCGATCTTAGATATTTTTATAGTTTAAGTAAAAAATATATTTTAATTTTAATTTAAAAAAATTGTTGATAATATGTGTAGTAAATATATAATTTGATAATATTATTTAAATGTTGCATAAGTAAGTTGATATGATTATTAAGATTTGAGTTTTGGTTAATATAGCATATAATTTGAAAGTTTATGATGCAAATTGTAAATTATTTGAAAGTTCATGGTGTATTGTATATTTTATTTCTTTAAATACCAATTTGTGTATTTTTTTTTTCAAAATTTAAGTATAAAAAATGTAATTAACTCTTATTTTGATAATATATTTTTTGACCTGTAAGTATTTACTAAAGGATAATATCCTTCAAATTGAACCAATTATTTTTTAATATTCGAAGGAGTTTTTATTTAACAGTACTTTCATAATTTAAAAAAAAAAATAAAAATTTTGAGTGTATAAATATTATACATTGTAAATAATCATACAATGACATTTTATTAAAAATTAATTTTAAAATTTAAAATCTTAAAAAGCAAATAAATTTAATTGTAAAAATATTTTTATGGGATCTATAATTCATTAACAATATATAATTTTATACACTAGAACTCGTTTGGATGCAAACGTATGATTGGTGAGGCTACCTTCAACATAAAAAAATTGTCAAATGTACTAATTTTAATTTTATTATTATAATAATTAATTTCACTTTTTTTATTGTTTTTTAATTTTATTGAAGTCAATCTCATCGTTTATGTAAATAGATCTTACTAGTATATTAAATATAAACTTTAACTTTAATTAATTTATTGATACTTATGTATTAATACTTTTATTTTTATATATTTATCATTAGGATTTATATTTGATGTATTATTAATATATAAATTTTATATACTATTAATGAATTAAATAATAATAATTTATTAATAAAATGAATCAAATTAATTTTTTTATTAATAAATAAATATTTTAGGAAATATTAATTTTATATAATTTATTTTAAAAATTAATATTTGCTTATGAGGTGAAATTATGTGATTTAGCAATGATGTATAAATTTTATAAATTAATTGTATATCAAATATAAATTTTTGATATCATAATATTTTGTTATAAAAAACAATTATATCTCTACCTTTCAATAAATAAATTAATAATGATATCTAACCCACCCTCTCTTGTGCGCGTCGCATGTCCATTCACTTAACCGGCAGCCACGGGTTTCATGTTCCCGCGTCCAAACCGTGGGGAATATATGCCAATGCCAACGTAACAGTATTATATATATATATATATATATAAATAAAACTTTCAGCATTGACTTGAAAAAGGGGAAAAAAGCACTAGTGCAATAGTGGAGTCATTGAATGCGAAGTGATGCCTAACATTTAAGACCAAAAATTTAGATGTTCAAAAGCAGAAACATATTGCAGCGATAATAGCAATTAATTAAAAAAAAATTCAGATAACAGATTTTAGCTTGATTTGTTTATATACTAATATATAATACAATTTATACGCATTTTAATTCAATTGATAAAATTTTTTATTGATTATAATTTAATTTTTATAAAAAGCATTATTTAAATAAAAATTCAAATACATTAAGAAAATAAATTTGTTTAATTTTTTATATGTTCAGATTTATGCTTAATATTAATTTATCTATACAACATTCATAATTTTCAAATATTAAATATTTTAAATTTTTTTTATAATTTTAATGTTTAAAATTAATTTTATTAATTTTTAATTTATTAACAATAAAATTATTTAATATAAAATAATTTTAATAATTTTTAATAATTTATTAATTTCATGATCATCAAATACATACTATCAATTCTATTATATATAAGTTTTAATCTAATGCTCTTAGCATATGCTTAATATATAAGATTATGATAGAATAACATAATATAATGTTATAAATATGATTAAATTAAATAATAATATTTTTTTTTATATTTGATGTATGTAAAAATTATGATAAAATAATTTATTTATTGATCAAAATTAATTTTTTTAAAATTTATATAATTTAAATTATTAATATAACTTTTAAAGATATTATAAAATATGTAAATTCAATCTTATAAATTAAAAATAATATTTTTTATTTTGAGATAGTTGAATCATCTTATATTAATAGAATGATTGAGTTTTTTTTATAATTTTATCATTTTACTTAAATATAAAAAATATAATATAAAATAATTATCTTCTCATCTTATCAATTATCATATGTACCAAATATAATTTTAATGATCATTTTTTATTATATTTTATTTCATTATTATTATTTAATTTTATATTCAAACATGTCTCTTATCAATAATTTTAATTTTACTGTTACAATGATCAATTTTGTTTTCATCGATATGGACGTGTCTCGAATGTTCATAAAAAGTAATTTAACTGAAATAGACGGGGAGGTATCGCCATCCATTCACGATTGGAAAATTTTGATTCCGTATCGCATTTAGATTTGTGATGCGGAAAGGGGAGGGCAAGTGGAAGGTGTTTGATTACAAATTAGAAGAATAAGAGGATTGATGGGAAATTGGGATCAGCAATGAAATGATGTGGTCAGTTGACACGATGCAGGGAATGTGAAGACACATGTGGCAACTGCCAGATACGCTCCACAGAGGCGTGTAAGATATCCCATACCAAAATTTGTTTGTTTTTTGGTTCGATTTTTTTGAACTAAATAATAGTGAATAGTCGGAGGTTGGGGTGGTCCGTTGGGGGCTTGGAAGGAAACTAGGAAAGCGTTCAATCAAAGGATCCAAGATTGGGCAGGAAAATCGGAATTGAAACTCTCTTTATCACTCACCCACTCAGCACGGTAGGACTATAATAGGTGCTTTTTACTTCAAGAAAAGAGAAAGAAAAACTATAATCCCGAGTCTCTCTGACTCTGAGTCGGCTTTCCATGGAGCCAGAATCTGGAATCTCCACACCTCCTCGAAGTCCTTCCCCGGTTAGGATTTATTTTAATTTTGAATCTTGTTTCTTCATTTCAGTTCTCATTCTAAATCTGCTTGTTTTGCGATGCTTTAGAATCTGGATTCATTTTTTTCTCTTAACTTATCTAGTTCTTCTCAATCTAAACTCTACTATTCGGCAGTCGTCATCGCTCTCGGTAAAAGTAGCTGCTTCGCTCTTTATTTTAATCCGCTTTTCAGTATTCATCTTCGAATTCACTCTTGAGTCAGCATAGATTTTCATCAACGAATTGATTGCACTGTATTCTGCTGCTGTAGCCAACTTTTCAGCTTAGTTTGCTTTCTATGTCATTTATTTTTTCTTACTCTTCATATATATATATATATATATATATATATATATATGAGGACATTAAATTTGAAAATTTTTTTTAATTCTGCTTATCAATCCACAAACCTATGGTGAGAAGGTTAATAAAGATCAGTTGTTCATTTTGCTAGATATGTGTAAAGATGGTAAACCAATTTCTGGATTCTAGCTCTAATTCTCTGGCGTAATAGGAAAATTCTAACCGTTTCATTGGATAAAATCTCACTTTTTACTATTTGCACCTGCTATTGATTTTTTTTGAAACTTCTTTTGGTTTCCCCGTTGATTAGATTAGAGCAGCTCCTTTGCCTTTGCTATTTCTAAGATTGGAATCACTAAAGTTTTGACCTGCTGTTCCATGCCGCCTGGCAAAGTCATATTCCTGAGGGCAAGGGCAACTGTCCTGCATAATTACTGTCTCCTATGCCTACTTCAGCAATGCCATAATTACATGCTGATCCTGTGGCAAAATCATGTATCTAACGGCCACTGTTTTCAAACTACTTCTTGAAAACCAACATGAGGGCATAGCAACAATTTGTACTATGAGTATGATAACTTTGCTGTTAAATCCTAATATTGGAATACTTTCCTGAAATTTCATTTTAACATTTAGATTTGCCTTTTCTACTTAGAATTCTCCCAAATGAAGCCATAATATTCTGTGTATTGACCACTGCTTGACTTTCCTGGAGTTCTAGGTTTTAGGTATGTTTTAGCATTAATCATGGCATTATCATTGTATTCTTATTTGAAGTTGTAAATTATTAAGTACAAGTATCACTTTTGCAGCTTTCGTGGGTCAATCTCTCCAGGAACCTAATATTAGCGTACCAAAGCTTGGGGGTGGTGTATGGAGACCTGAGCACTTCACCTCTTTATGTTTACTCAAGCACCTTTATAGGGAAGTTGCAGAATCATCATAATGAAGAAGCAATATTTGGAGCATTTTCCTTGATTTTTTGGACCCTTACATTGATACCCCTTCTTAAATATGTGTTTATCTTGCTAAGTGCAGATGATAACGGTGAAGGTGTGGTGAATCATCTAATTTCTTAATGGATATCACTTTTTAATAAAATCAAATCACATATGCTTTTTCCTAACCGTTTGCTAGCCGGTATATATGAATTCTTGTCAGGTGGCACTTTTGCTCTTTACTCGCTGCTTTGTAGGCATGCAAAGTTTAGCTTGCTTCCCAATCAGCAAGCAGCTGATGAAGAGCTTTCAGCCTACAAATATGGGCCCTCAACACAGCCTGTTGGTTCTCCATTAAAGCGATTTTTGGAGAAGCATAAAAGGCTAAGGACAGCTCTTCTGGTTGTGGTACTCTTTGGTGCTTCTATGGTCATAGGTGATGGTGTACTCACTCCAGCAATATCAGGTAGATAATCATATGGGTAACTAAATTTGAATATCTCAAATTCCTAGATTGTCGTCTCTCTGGCTGTGGATTATAAAGTTTAGTACTTTTTCCTTCCTGGAATTTCCTCTTAAACATATGTGGCATGTGGGACAATAAGCAAAATTATTGGTTCTAGCTTTTAGTACGTCAATATGATTGTAGATGATGATTGCGAGCTTGAGAAGGTGTTCCCATGAAGAGCTCTGCTGATATTTTGCATATGAACAAGACAATAGATTCCAATGAATAACTCTGCTGGTTTTATGCCTTAAAGACTCAATTTAACAAAGATTTAATCCCAAACAAGTTGGGGAAGGTTAAATGAATCCTTTTCCTCGAATTTGCTTGGCCAAGCCATTTTTTAGATCATGCAATGTGTTGCAAGTTAACATGTCATGTTATGATTTACATGACTATGTTGATTCATTGAGTGTGCCTATTTCTCAATTGGACATAGTTGACCTCCAATGATTTAGTTGCAGGGATCGATTATCAGAAATACTTTCATGAGCATATTGGTGCCATCATAGACTCCCATATTCACTCCTTTTGTCAAGCGGCTGAATGATTCCTTCCATCTGTAGTATATATTGTTTGTTGTAGATGCTGTTTGACATGTCCCAATGCTGATATTTTATTTTTTAAGTAAAATTTACATCTGTTTTGTTGCTCTACCTTGTGCCTTTTTGTCTGGAACTGGTTGTGTTAATGGTTTCTCTCTCCATGGTTATGGGGTTAAATGTTTTTATATTTGCAGTTCTCTCGGCGGTGTCTGGGCTACAAGTTACTGAAAAGAAATTAACTAGTGGTAATTCATGTCTCTAATTTGATTCTTTTCCTTTATTACTTCTTTTAAGTTTTGGGTTCCCTATTCCTCTTGGTATTTCCTTTTTTGCTTAGGGTTAGATCTGCTTTGTTTTGAACCCAGGTGAACTCCTCTTGCTTGCTTGTGTCATATTGGTGGGCCTATTTGCTCTTCAGCATTTTGGCACGCACAAGGTAGCTTTTATGTTTGCACCAATTGTGATCATCTGGCTGGTATCAATTTTTTCCATTGGCTTGTACAACATAATACGTTGGAACCCAAAGATTGTTCATGCAATTTCTCCGTATTATATTATCAAGTTCTTTAGAGAGACTGGTAGAGATGGTTGGATTTCTCTTGGAGGGGTCCTTCTCTCAATAACTGGTAGGTTGCATCTGGATATCAATTGAATACAGCGTGGCTTTTATTTTAATTGACTAAATTGATATAGTGGTTGCTGATTCGAATGTTCTGATAATGTGCACCTTTTGGGACTCACTAGGTACTGAAGCTATGTTTGCAGACCTTGGTCATTTCACTGCCTTATCAATTAGGGTGAGTGCAACTCCTCCTTTTGTTCATATATATCATTTCACTCCTGAAGTGTGATAGTAAATTGTGAGTTGAATGTAAGACCTCTATCCCATTGCAATATACACTTCATCCTCTTGCCATCTTAAGCTACCTCGTTTGAACTTAATAATGAGTTGTGTTTTGAATGATATATAATCTAGAAACTTGATAATTTTCCTGGCTTTGCAGCTTGCATTTGCATTTGTGATATACCCGTGTTTGGTTGTACAATACATGGGTCAGGCTGCGTTCTTGTCAAGAAACCTCCAATCGATTCCCAACAGTTTTTATGCCTCAATCCCTGGTTAGTGCAATCTGATATCAACTTTATTGCTTCTAAATATTGTTATAACATTGAAGTTTGTGTAATTTTCCTTTTATCCTTGCAGGTCCTGTTTTTTGGCCTGTCTTTGTAATTGCCACCCTTGCAGCTATTGTTGGGAGTCAGGCTGTTATAACTGCCACTTTTTCTATAATCAAACAATGCCATGCGCTTGGATGCTTTCCTCGAGTCAAAGTTGTTCACACCTCAAAACATATTTATGGCCAGATCTACATCCCAGAAATAAACTGGATACTCATGATCCTTACGCTTGCCATAACTATTGGATTTCAAGATACAACTTTAATAGGAAATGCTTATGGTAATTCATTCTCTTATAAATGTGCCCTTCACCTCAAATATTCTTGAGAAAAATATTGTGGAGACGAAAATATTTGAAGAATGAACTTGTTACAGTAGAACTTTCTTAACAAATTTGTAATATATTTATGATTTTTTCCTCTTTTATCCTGCATCCTCAAGATATTTGTCTTCTAGTGTATCAGCGTATTTATTATGCTTTATATAGACAGTATAGTTCTTGATCATGCAGTTCAGCTTCTAGAGATAGTTCCTTATTGATTGCATGAACTTGCTGTCTTGTCTGTGATGCTGATGTTCCATATTTGGTTTTGGTTTTCAGGACTTGCGTGCATGACTGTGATTTTCATTACAGCATTTCTCACGGCACTTGTAATAACCTTTGTTTGGCAGAAAAGTGTTTTACTTGCTGCAATGTTCCTTCTGTTCTTCTGGTTTATTGAAGGGGTCTACTTATCAGCAGCACTGATGAAAGTGCCTCAAGGAGGATGGGTGCCTGTTGTGCTGTCATTCATCTTTATGATGATTATGTACATTTGGCACTATGGGACTCGCAAGAAGTACAACTTTGACCTGCACAACAAAGTATCATTGAAATGGTTGCTGGCCTTGGGCCCTAGCCTTGGTATTGTCCGTGTGCCTGGGGTAGGCCTCGTATACTCGGAACTGGCAACGGGAGTCCCTGCAATCTTCTCCCACTTTGTCACGAACCTGCCTGCGTTCCATAAGGTGTTAGTTTTTGTTTGTGTGAAATCAGTTCCAGTCCCATATGTTTCACCAGAAGAGCGCTTTCTTATTGGTCGTATTTGCCCCAGGCCATATCGTATGTATAGGTGTATTGTCAGGTATGGCTACAAAGACATCCAGCGGGATGATGGGGATTTTGAGAACCAGCTTATACAAAGCATAGCGGAGTTCATCCAGATGGAAGCTGGAGAACCACAATATTGTAGTTCTGAGAGTTCATCATATGATGGGAGGATGGCTGTTATAAGTACCAGGAGCATCCAATCAAGCTCAAGTTTAATAGTTAATGAGATAGAGGATTTCGATGCAAACAACTCCATCCAAAGCAGCAAATCCCTGACACTACAGAGCTTGCAATCTGCTTTTGAAGATGAGAATCCACTAATTAGAAGGCGCCATGTGAGATTTCAACTACCAACTAATCCTGGTATGGATACTTTCGTCAGGGAAGAGCTGATGGATTTGATCCAGGCAAAGGAAGCAGGGGTTGCATATATAATGGGTCACTCATATGTAAAGGCCAGGAGAACTTCTTCATTTCTGAAAAAGCTTGTGATTGATGTGGGGTATTCATTTCTTCGAAAGAACTGCAGGGGCCCCGCCGTAGCACTAAACATTCCTCATATCAATCTCATTGAAGTTGGAATGATATATTATGTCTAGTCATTTGAGAAGAATAAGAATGGCTAGATGTTACGGTAGCTGTTGCCTTTACGTAGGAACATGGAGGCCCATGGCAAGCAGAGGATTCGTGGAACTTTGGGATATAGTTCTCTCATGCAGAAACTTTAATTTCATAGTAACCTTTTTCCATGTACGTAGTAGATAAATGACATTTTCAGTCATTATTATTCACCTGATCAGTTAATTACATTTCTTTTAGATATGTACTTTTAAGCTGGTTCGAAGAAAAATAAGATCATTGGTTAAAATTTTACTTTTAGTTTAGTTTACAGAATTTGATTTTTGAGGGTTTTTAAAGATTTTTAACAATGTCAAAAAAGGGGTGATAATCCTGAATCAGAAAATTTTTTTTCTTAAGGGTTTATAAGATTTTGGGTGAAGTATAAAATTTATCTCAATTTTGCTTCCAATAAAATAATATTGAAAATAATTAATTATAAAAAATAATGTTTTTAATATAGAAACATTGTAGTTGTTTGAAATATAAGTTGAAAAATTTTAATTTTGAATTAATAGTTTTAAAAACATTATATTTTTTTATATATAAAATGTAATTGATTTTGTATAAAATAATATTAAAAATAATTATTTAAATGATGTCATTTTAAAAAAAAATTGTAGTAGTCTTTATCACATAAAACATCTTTTTTAATTATAAAAAAATTAACTTTTTCCTTGAAAGACACATTTTTTCAAATAACCGTGCTGTATATATGTTCACCTTTAAGTTTTATTTTTGTTACGTACTTCAATTTTTTCAATCTACTTTATTAACCTATTTCAGAAAGTAAACCCTTTGGTTAAAATAGAAGAAATAAGAGAAAATATACTCTTCTCATCCCTAACTAATCAGAGGCTTTCAATGAAAGAACTTGGTAGTAATTTTAGTAGTATTAGCTTACAGGGAAATGACCTTTGATAGGAAGATCTTTGGTGGGAGGAGTTTTGTTAGGAACGGGAAGGAATACCTGATAAATAATGCCGAGGTGTGAAGAATCTACGTATGCCTAACTATTAACTTTTTCAACCAGTCAATCAACTTGAAACTCAACCCTTTTGGATGCTTAGAAGACACCTTTAGGATTTCAATCCTAGCTCTATGCCGTCTCTATTAAAAGCCAACAAAAATGGAAAATCCAAATTAGAGCCAAAAGCATATATGAAGTCCATTTATTTAAAGCATTAGCTTAGAATTCAAATATTTAAAAATTCAAAAGTTTTCATCTCAAGTTACTAATCAATCAAAATCCTACATCCAACATTACATGAAGCAAAACCTAGAAGAGAGGAGTGTTTGTGGACGGTTTTGTTACCCTTCCATTCACGCTAGCCACCACAAAGCAATGGACAGATAAGTTGATACAGAAAATGAAGCCACAAACGAAATGCCTCCAACAAATAATAAAATCTGAGAAGACAACAAAATAATTAAAACAAACAGAATGTGAATAAAAAATTAAACAAAAAAGAACACAAGCAAAAAAAAACTCCAAATCCACATAAAACTCACAATACGATGGGACAATAAAAAAAAGTAAACAACAAAAAAGAAAGACACCTAGAAAAAAAAAAAAAAAAGAAAAGCAAAAGATAAAGATAAGTAAAAGAGGAAACATATACAGAGAAAAAAAAAATAAACATTCTTGAAAAATAAAAAACGTGTCGTTAAAATGTACGTCTCCTTTGAACCAATTAAACTCCCAATTACATCTCATTTAACTTACTTAAAAGACCCAATTATCTCTTACTCAACTAATAAGTATCCAATTAACCAATATTAATAGATGTCACTAAATAAATAAATCCATAACTTAAAATTTGTATGAAGACTGAACAGGGATTAAAAATTATAGTTTGTTATTGATTTAATTAATAAAATTTTTGAATCAAATTAATCAAAAATAAAATTTTTTAAAATTTATTATTGATAATCAATCAAAATTAATTCATTGAATGATCTATTAGTAGAAATTAAAGCTGTTTAATAGATTAAAATCAAAATTTAAACACCTTCAAAATATTCTAACTCCTCCTTAAAATAAAATTATAAGTATAATAATATATTTATACTACTATTTTAAGTAATAGCAAAACAAGAAAAGAAAAAATTTACTACACCTTCTTTTGGGGTTGTGAAGAAAGTTTTACTCGCAGTTGTTGTTTCATTCTTTTTTCATGTTTTTTCGGACACAACTCACTTTTTCTCTAACCAAAACGCAAAGCAAAAAGCCATAACAATTTTTTTTCCCTTTCTTTTGGTTGATGCATTATTATTATTATTATTATTATATGGTTTCGGATCCCTAACTAACCGCTATCCCTCCCTCCGTCCCATGGCCAAAGCATTCACCAATTACAATTGCAAATGCAAATAAATGACATAAACATAATCAAGAGAGACTGCAGTCGGATTCCCATTTTCCTTTAGGTAAATCTCTTTCCTTTTTCTTCAGTTAGTTTTTATCAAGAACAAGAATGCCGGCATTCATCCGTTGTGGATTTAGGAGTTGAATTAGATTAGATCTCTCTTGCTTCCTAGATCCTTTGCTTTGTTTCTCTGTATCTACACCAGAACCAGATGCTGCTATATGATTTTCTTTTCTTTTCTCTTATATATGACTTGAATGAATATCAGCTATCGTGCCTTTCTTCCATTCATATTATGTCTTCATTCCTCAACAAGTTTAGTTTATCGCTGCTGCCAATCAATAAATACTAATATAATCGCCTCCTTTTTTTTTTTTTTTTTATTGTATGGTAAAAAGTACGTTGATTGAGTTATTCTGATCCGGCTGCTTTCTTTACTCCTCTATCTTTACCTTACCTGTTTTAGGTTTGCTCATATGGTAGCTTAATTTGGCATACTTCTTTCCTTTATATACTTTCTCACTTTTTTTTTTAATATTCTAATTTCAATTTTTTCTTTTCTTTCCAAATGTATGAATCTTAGTCCTTGATTATCTGCAGCCATCACTTTGTTCATTTAATTTTTTCCCCTTTCAAATTTCTCTGGTCACAATCATTCAACGTGGGCTCCGAGGCCCTTCCTAAGGGATATCAGAGGATTCACACAACTGTGTTGCAGGAGACTACATTTATTGCCAATATCTACTCTAGCTAAGCTTAAGTTCTCTACTGCATTTGGATTTTTCCAAAGGGGATTACACTAACCATGGGAGAGTGGGTCATTGGAGCATTCATCAACCTATTTGGCAGTATTGCCATCAACTTTGGGACAAACCTTCTTAAATTAGGTCACAATGAGGTATGAAAATTGCTATTTTTTTCCCTTTCGCCTTCCTATTCCCAAGTCATGTTGATCAATTGCTTTGTCAGATATATTAAGCATTCTTTAAATGCTACCCAAGTCACACAATTGTCTTTGTACTTACATACATGTTCATGTTGCTGCATAAGCATTCCACTACACAAGAAAAACATATATTAAAACCCGTATGCGCAACTTATGCTGCTATTAGTAGACCTGAGCATTGTAAAAATCTTGCTTTCATGTTAGATCAGGTCTGCATTCCATTAATCTGATGGGTTTGTCGCTTATTTGGATTCAAAGGAAATGTGTTTCTGTTTTTTTTTTTTTTCTTAGTGTGCAGTGAAACATTATCAAAAGTGAAAATTAATGTCTTTTGTTTCTATACCACATCATTCAGTAACTTGTCCATTCTTTGCTCTATGAGAGAGCATGCAAGGATATCAACTATTTTTTGTGACAGCTCTTATTTTCAATCTTAATACCATTTTACTTGTCTCATTGGGTCTACCTCTATTCACAGAGAGAAAGACATTCAACAATGGATGGTGAAGGAATTTCTGGAAAGATTCCATTGAAGCCTATCATATACTTCCAAACTTGGAGAGTTGGTATAGTTATAGTCTTATGGCGCTAAATCAAATAAATGGGTGTTTATTTCTGCTATATGTGGAATGACTTAAAGTTAAAATGTAATTCTTCATTTGTAGGTTTTCTCTTTTTCATTCTTGGAAATTGCCTAAACTTCATTTCCTTTGGTTATGCTGCTCAGGTCTGTACGCCCAGCCTTCTGATCTGAATAGTTTAAATTTATATGAAATTGCATATTAATTTTCCTCCATAAGGAAGCTCTAAGATTAAGAAGCTACATTAAATGTGTTTACACTAAATGTGTTGGGCTTGATGTATTAAGTTTTATCCTTATCCCTTTGTTGTTGGTAAGTAGCTTTAGGAAGCTGGATAATGATTACTTGTTTACTTTTTATCATGGACAATTTTTTATTTGGGACACTGCAAGCAACATGGTCAACTATTTTTGGGATAAAGGAAGTCTTGGTTTTAAGTATTTTTGTAATTACCACTGCACCTTTTGCTAGTTTGAACATTATTCTTGTGTTTTAATAACTCTGTATGTTTCTTTTCTAGCTTATTTCTTTTCCCTTCTCACGTTTTCCCTCTTTCTTCCTCCTTTGCAGTCACTTCTTGCCGCCTTGGGATCTGTTCAGTTTGTATCCAACATTGCATTTGCTTACTTCGTGTTAAACAAAATGGTTACTGTAAAGTATGTTTTAGTCTGAAGGAAGAGTTAAATTTTGATAACTAGAACTGAGTTGTCACTTTTATTTCCCAGAATATTGTCTCTAACTCTGTCTCATTGTCATTGATATTGCTTCCAGGGTACTAGTAGCCACTGCGTTTATAGTTCTTGGAAATATTTTTCTTGTCGCCTTCGGCAACCACCAATCTCCTGGTATCTGACGTGACTTGATTTTTAGACTTTATTGTATTAGCTTTGAAATCCTGATTGCATTCCTTCCTCCTGACCATCGGCCGTATGAGGAAAAGAGAAAAGAAAAGACATACAACAGTACATACATATAAATGTGTTGTTTATATATATCTATATAATACATATATATGTATTATATTTATAAACATTGAGAGAGAGACTTGTCCACGTGCATACAATGGAGACAGCTTTGGTTTCACTGGGTTTCTGTTTCCTTTTCAGTTTATACGCCGGAACAGTTGGCAGAGAAATACGGCAACATAACATTCCTTCTTTACTGTCTGATTTTGATCTTACTTGTTGCATTGCATCACTCTATCTACAGGTGAGATTTGAGAGCCAGCTATTTTACTCATGCTAACGTGTTACATTTTAGCCATTTGTTTAATTGATTGACATGCCTTAACATGCAAACATTCAGGAGAGGGGAACTTCTCCTTGCTGTTTCCGGGCAAGACCTTAGACCATATTGGAACATGCTGCTTCCTTTTTCATATGCGGTAGTTTCGGGTGCTGTAGGATCATGCTCAGTTTTATTTGCAAAATCTCTGTAAGTTGGCTGTTTTAGATGTCATTAGTGTTTCGAGTAAAGTAGCATTGTGATTAATTCTAATTGTGATTTTCATGTTATCCAGCTCTAACCTTCTAAGGTTGGCGATGTCCAATGGTTATCAGTTGCACAGCTGGTTCACATACTCCATGATACTTTTATTTCTTAGTACAGCTGGATTTTGGGTAAGAATTATGGCAGAACTTGTATTGTTATTCTTCTGCCATTAAGAGTGATTTTAGGAGAACTTATACTGAGCTTTCCTACTGCAGATGGCAAGGTTGAATGAAGGGTTGTCACTCTTTGATGCAATCCTGATTGTTCCCATGTTTCAAATTGCTTGGACTTTCTTCTCCATTTGTACAGGATTTATATACTTCCAGGAATATCAGGTTTTCTCTCTCTCGCTCACACACACACAACAAATGCATATTTTGTCTATATTCTTGGTTCAAATCACCTCACTCCCTATCCCCCATGAATTATTTTTCAGTGTAATATGTCTTCAATGCAGTGAGATTATTTTGCTGAACTTCTTGGAGAATTTCAATGCATAGTTGTTCTGAATAGATCCTAAATTGTTGTTTTTTAACTGAGCTGCTTTTTTCTGCAATTGGTTACAGGACAGCCTTCTATAAATTTTAGACTATAATGTTGCTATTAAATAAGTAGTTATCATTCATTAAAAGAGAACTAAGTGAAAATTGATGGCTTTTGTCCATTAGTCATGTAGCAAGACTGTAAAGCTAATCATGCAGGTAGTCTGCACAAGCCAGTATTCTTCTAGCCCCTACCTTCTGGATAATGGAATTAGATGACCTAAAAGGGCTTTTTTTTTTTTTTGTTTAATAAAACAGGTGTTTGATGCACTGAGGACAACTATGTTCATACTAGGAATGTTGTCTGTGTTCATAGGCATTTCATTATTGGCACCTGATGAGTCAAGAGGTACTTAGAGGAGTTTTGCAATTCTGTGTATAGAGCATTTAAAGGCTGTAGCTTATTCTTACTTTCATCTTTTAGGTGGTGAAATAAAGGAGAATTCACCTCTAGATTCTGTTATGTCTTCCAGCAGTTCGACTGAAACTGACAGGTAAAAAGCAGATTTCTTGTTGTTGTCAAACAACCTGTGGATCCTTCAAAGGTGTAATAGATGAGAGCTGATGACATGTTGACAAATAAACAAATTAATAATTTTTGTCTTTTACCATTATTGAGGTTATAAGTGCCTACATGTACCTGCATAGTTTTCAACTGAATAAATTTGTACTTAACCGACTGTTGGCATTTTTTCCCCTCTTAGGTTGATCTTTCCATCCAAAGATGCACAAAATAAGGAGACAAAATCATTTATGCAAGGAATGATGATGAAGATCACTGATATGCTGGCCAAGGCAAAGGTACTGCAAATTGGATTTGTAGACTTGTCTTTTAACAAGATTATTGTGACACTCTAATTTAGTGCTAAAATTGATACAGCTATTCCCTTTGCAGACAACATGTTCGTTATCACTAGGTTTTGGAGAGGATTCCATCAATGCATCTTCGGTACTTGTAATGCCTATGGTGTCATCAAAGATAACAGGCTTTAGAGGAAGTGGGTTTGATCGGAATCGGATATTCTCCATGAGAAATTCTAGTTGGAGTAGGGTTGCAATGAATGAAGATAGTGCAAAGATGTTGAATGGAGGTCCTCTCCCTCAAAGCCTCCAATAGGGAGAGCAATGAACAATGAGCATTGATCTTTGATTCTTTTCCTTATCTTTCGTCTTTAGTAACACGATAGCTTAGGATTCGATTTGTTCTTGTGCGATTTGTTGAACATATTCTTGCTTATAGAAGCATCACTTATATGTTACTACATTGTATAATCTTTCTTAATTGATTGAACTGAAAGGAAATTCCGAATTTGGAGCATGTAATTAAGAAAAAGCATACTGCTGGATTACCATGCCCTTTTTGGGTAAATATGATGATTTGTGTTCTTGTGTTATATAAAATATAAAAATTTATATATTTATAATATATTTTAAACGTGTGACAAAAATATGAAATTTATATTATTTTGGTTTTATTAAATTTATATAAATTGTTATTAAAATTTTAAATTATATTATTTTTATATTTTTTAATAATATTTATATCGTGTCAACGTAAATAGACAGGCTTATTTTGCTAATCATTCCGAATCAAATTATTGAAGATTGTACTACATATTCATGTCATAACTAGATTTTGCTTAAAGATTGCAGACGTAACAAGTCAAAAAAAAAAAAATCTTTCGGCCAAAACAAAATGTCAAAATCTACCGAATGCAAATATTATAAACATATTTTCTTCTACTTCTGACGTTTAAAAGTACGAAAATCATAACCAGAAAGGCAAAGCAACGATTCACTTCAAAATAAAAAATAATAATAAAAAAAGGATCAGGATTTAGGAAAAGGCATTTGGGGATAAATAAGAAAAGAGAAGAGAAGTTTGAAGTGAATGCCAAGCATAGCGCTTGACGGTAACAGCCAAAAGGCCTATGCAGCAGCATGCAGTTGAAGTTGGCGACGCTAAGTAAAGCAACAGCAACAGCTCGTCCTATAGATGCAGACACATGCATCTCCTTGATAAAGAAATGCCACACTCTCAAGTCTCTGAAAACTGTTCATGCCTCCATCCTCAGATCCCACCTCCACCTCAATCTCCATTTCTTCACCAACCTCATATCCCACTACGCTTCTCTTGGTTCCATTGCTTACGCATACACTCTCTTTTCCTACTCCAACTCCTCCAATGATGCTTTTCTTTGGAACGTCATGCTGCACGGCCTCGTCGACAATGCCCAGTACCATCGCTCCTTGCTTCTTTATACCTGTATGCCACATCTTGCCATTGCACCTGATAACTTCTCCTTTCCCTTTCTTCTCAAAGCTTGCGCTTCTCTCCGCAATCCCAATTTGGGTTCTCAGCTTCACGCCCATGTCTTCATATACGGGTATTCCTCTCACATGTTCGTTGCTAACTCGCTTATCTCCATGTACGCTAAATGCGGGCTTTTTGCTGTTTCGAAAAGAGTGTTCGACAAAATGCCTCACAGAAGTGCAGTGTCGTGGAGTGCAATGATTGGAGCGTACTCGCAGAGTGGGTTTCACGAGCAAGGGTTGCTGCTGTTTACCAGGATGTTGGATGAGGGAATCAAACCAAACAGGGCTTCTATTTTAAATGCCACGGCTTGCGTTTGGCGTGAGAACGTGGCTCATAATGTGTTTAGAGTCATCATGGATAATGGACTTGATATGGATCACTCCGTGCGAAATGCTACCATGCTCATGTTTGCTAGATGTGGAAGAATTGACATTGCTAGAAGCTTGTTTGATGGGTTTAAATATAAGGATTTGGTGTGCTGGGCCTCCATGATTGACGCATATGCTCATGCTGACTTGCCTCTTAAAGCTTTGCATCTCTTTAACCAAATGAGATTGCAATGTCTCCTTCCCGATTCTATTATCCTTCTTGCTGTGATTCGAGCTTGTTCCATACTAGCTTCTTTGAACCAGGCACGAATCCTTCACGGAGTTATTGTTCGTTGTTTTCTGGAGAGTCAATTAGTGCTAGATACCGCTGTTCTTGATCTTTACGTGAAATGTGGGAGCTTAGCATATGCTAGAACCGTTTTTGATAAGATGAAAGAAAAGAATATTATCTCCTGGAGCACTATGATTCGCGGGTATGGTATGCATGGCCATGGTAGAGTAGCACTTCATCTCTTTGATCAGATGAAGGCCTTAATAAAGCCAGACCATGTCACATTCGTATCCGTATTGTCAGCATGTAGTCATGCTGGGTTAATTGCAGAAGGATGGGAGTGCTTTAATTCCATGATAAGAGATTTTGGGGTTACACCAATATCTGAACACTACGCATGTATGGTTGATCTCTTAGGCAGAGCTGGGCAGTTGAATCAAGCCTGGCTATTCATTCAGAGGATGCCTTTGAGGCCGGATGCTGCTGTCTGGGGCGCACTGCTTGGAGCTTGTAGAATTCATTTAAACGTAAAACTGGCAGAAGTGGCAACTAAATCATTATTTGATTTGGATGGGGAAAATCCTGGAAGATATGTTCTATTGTCCAACATATATGCATCATTGGGGAAAAGAAAAGAAGCTAATAGGTTTAGATATTTAATGAAAAGTAGAGGTGTAAGGAAAATAGTTGGTCGCACAATTATCGAGATTAAGAACAAGATCTATACGTTTGTGGCTGGGGATAGATCACAGCCTGAAATTGATGTAATCTATTTAGAGTTGGACAAACTTATGGGGAGGATTAGACAACAAGGGTATGTACCAGATTTAAGCTTTGTATTGCATGATGTGGATGGGGAGACAAAGGAGAAGATGTTGTATGCACACAGTGAGAAGCTGGCCATTGTTTTTGGGCTGATGAATTTGGGACATGAAAGTTTGATTAGGATAACAAAGAATTTGAGAGTGTGTGGGGATTGTCATACTGCTATAAAGTTTATCTCTAAGGTTACGGGAAGGGAAATTGTGGTGAGAGATGCCCACAGATTCCATCATTTTATGAACGGAACTTGTTCTTGTGGTGATTATTGGTGATGGTGTTCTTGCCCCAATTATTGACGTTGCTAATGCAATTTGGTGGCCCATCGGATACTGATCTTTTTTATTAAATAAAAATGTTCAGCGTTAAAATTTTTTGTTTTATCATTTTTATTCTTTTTTTTTTTCAAAATTTATCTAATTAAAAAAAGATAAAAAAAAGAGAAGACAAAAAAACAAACAAAACCCAAATATGGGTGACACATTGATATTTAAATTAATCTCCTATTATCACAAAATATATCCATTTTCAATTTGGCTAATAGTCTTAATTCATCTAATTAGTTGGACAAATTAATTAGAATCATTAAACACGGAGTGAAATATTGAACTCGCAAAAAATAACAAACCATCATTAGCAATTAAAAGAATGAAAACACCGGTCCAGATGCAAGTAATCCCGGCTTCTTTAGGCGGCAAAAGTTTGCTTGTTTCAGCTGACACAGACTCAGTGAAAACTGCTTCCTTTTTTATTCCAATTATTTCTCTTTGTGCAAATTTTTGCCTTAACAACTTCTCAAATCACAAATCTAACACCAACTAGGAGCTGTATATCCAAGTTTAGGACCAAGTTAAGTTGCTTGGAAAAGGTTTTCCATTCAAAACTGAAGTTTTGGTTGGTGAAGATCCCATGGCTAGAAAACTCTAATGCATTCAGCAAGGAGCGAAACTGAATATTGGAACACCAAGGCTTATTGATCTTTTAACAAAGCATGATATTGGACTAAATTGTGAAAAGATATTTGGTCTGGATGGAGTGGACTGCATGATTCAAAGGGGCTTCGGGACCAGGTGATGCAGGATTTTAGGGCTCTATCACAACCCAGGTACTGATGTATTCTGCAACAATTTCACAAGATATAGAGAAAATGGCAAGTTCTGTGGCAACAGATATTATTAATGCTTCGATTGGCAAGCCTAAGAGGCCAGGTAGGGCCGTGAAGCAGCTATCCATATGGGTTGAGTCAAAAGCAAAAGCTTTTTGACATATAAAGGAGCATGCATTTACGCCACCTGCTATGGTTTATGTGGGTTCTAGAGCTCACTACAAAATATGTTCCATATACTTATGCTTAATTATTAATATTGTTAGAATATATCATATTTATACCAATATTTTATTTAATCATTAGTATAAATAAATTTTTTGTGACAGTATATAACTATCCGTCAGTATAAATATGTTATATACTGACAGTTATTAACGTAATTATCAGTATAGGCTCAAAATAAAAAAACTATTAGCTTACAAAAAATTGAATAGGATTATTAAATGTATTTTTTTTACCAAAAACGCATTTAATATCCATTTAAAAAATTTTGGAGATAGATTATTAAAAGTATTTTTCACCAAAAATGCTTTCAATAATCTATACAAAAATTTTTTTATGAATTATTTACTGACTGTTAAATTCTGTCAGTAAAAAAGATTTTTACTGATGGATTTTTAATACCGTCAGAATATACTATATTTATACCAACACTTTATTTAATCGTCGGTATAAATAAACTTTTTTTGATGGTATATGACTATCCGTCATTATAAATATGTTATATACTGATGGTTATTAACGTAATTGTTAATATAAGCTCAAATAAAAAAACTATTGGCTTACAAAAAATTAAATGGGATTATTGAAAGCGTTTTTGGCAAAAAACGTCTTCAATAATCCATTCAAAAAATTTTGGAGAAAAAATATTAGAGTTATTTTTGGTCAAAAATGCCTTCAATAATCTATATAAAAAATTTTGGAGGAGATTATTGAAGTATTTTTGTTCAAAATTACGTTCAATAATCTATACAAAAAATTTTGTTGAGGGGATTATTGAAGGTGTTTTTGACAAAAAATGCTTTTAATAATCCTCTGAAAAAATTTGAAAGGAATAATTGAAGGCGTTTTTTTACCAAAAACGCCTTCAATAATTCCTTTCAAATTTTTTCAATAATCCCTTATAAAAATTTATTGAGAAAATTATTAAAAGCGTTTTTAGTCAAAAAATGCCTTAAAAGATCCCTTATAAAAATTTATTGAGGGGATTATTGAATGTGTTTTTGACTAAAACGTATTTAATAATCTTTTAAAAAAATTTGAAATGGATTATTGAAATCGTTTTTGATAAAAAAATACCTTCAATAATCTCTCATAAAAATTTATTAAAAAAATTATAGAAAGGAGTTTTTGACAAAAAATACCTTTAATAATCAATTTATTGAAGGGTTATTGGCAAAAAACGCTTTCAATAATCCTTTGAAAAAATTTAGAAGGATTATTAAAAAATGCTTTCAATAATTTCTCATAAAAATTTATTGAGGGAATTATTGAAGGTGCTTTTGACCAAAAACCCTTTCAATAATCCCTCATAAAAATTTATTGAGGGGATTATTAAAGCATTTTTTACCAATAATATTTTCAATAATCCTTTATAAAAATTTTATTGAAAGGATTATTAAAGGCATTTTTAGTCAAAAATGCATTTAATAATCCCTTGAAAAATTTGAAAATGATTATTGAAGGTATTTTTGATAAAAAAATACCTTCAATAATTCCCTGAAAAAATTTGAAAAAGATTATGACAAAAAACGCCTTCAATAATTCCTTATAAAAATTTATAGAGGGGATTATTGAATGTATTTTTGGCCAAAAATACCTTTAATAACTCATAAAAATTAATTGAGGAGATTATTCAAAGCGTTTTTGCCCTGAAATACCTTGAATAACCCTATTGAATTTTTTATCAGGGATTATTCAAGGTATTTTTGACAAAAAAACACCTTAAATAATCCTAAAACAATGACGGGCTTATGAATTTAAATAATTTTTTTACCTCTACCTTTCACCAAGTCTACATATTTAATCTTCACTTCCCACCAACTTTCTCCACTTGTCGGTACCTATAGCCTAATCTCCACCTCACACCAATTCTCTCAACCTCTCACCGACTTTACAAATTTAAACCCATCAGCATCCATTTTGTTTGAGAGTTAAATCAAAGTTAAAGCATTTTTCATTTTTTGCATTTCAATTTTATGTCATCGACATGCATTTTTTGTATTTTTTGTTGTATTGGATAAATTTAAGCTCAGCCTTTGTCATCTTGAAAAGTAGATAAGGGCCTAAAAATGTTATTAACGACACCATTTTTGTTAATGGAATAGCTTCAATAGAAAAAATAGATGAAAACTTCATCTATTCTATTGTGAATTGGTGGCCTTTTGATAAATATGACTATGGAAGGGAAGAGCTTCTTTTCTTAATCTAGCAAGCAGCTTATTCTTAGGCCTCTCAGATGAAAACATTATAGAAAAAATCTTTCTTTTTGAAATTTTAATGCCTGCTTCACTTTTATAGGAATTTCTTAAATAGCAATGTGGCTGATCAGGAAATGAATTATGTGGCTTTAGAATTGGAGCAACAGTTGCAGCAGATCAATATGCATTTGATGTGAATAATCTTTAAAATATTGTTCAAAATATATATAAAAGATATGATGTTCAGCCATTAATAATAGCACCAAGAAGATTCTTTTATGCAAACTTCGAGCACCATGTTTGTAGACATTCAATCATAGATATTAATGTTTTTTTTTTTTCTAGATTTGGTACAATGATATTAGTTCCTAACTTATTTTAAATTTGTGGATTATAAAATAATTTGGCTGTTATTTTATTTTAAATGTTATTAAATATTTTATTTTTTGTGTATTTTTACTTTATATGAAAGCATATCATATTATGATTATAAATAAATTAATATTAATAATTCAAAATATAATTCAAAAAAAAGTTTTTACTAACGTTTTAAAAGTTATATCGATGCATTTTACTATTAAAATATTTCATGCTATACTGATAGTCATCACGGACCGTCGATAAAAGGTATAATGGTAGAACACACAATAGATTCTATACAAATAGATATACATTTATTAACGGTCTTGAACCATAGGTATATCTTTGTAAGCTATTCCGACACTTTAAAAATCATCAATGTAGGTTTATATCGACAAATGATATACTGACAGGTAAAAATTCATTGGAATACACATTTTAACCGTCGATATAGGGTTTATAGTGCTATATTAACAGATTTTGGGGTTTTACTGACATTTTTTGAGTGTCACTATATGTCAGATTTCTTGTAATGGCTGGGGCAAATCTCCTATCCATTGCAAATGCCATCACCACTGGAATTAAAACTTTGTCAATACATAAGGAGTAAGTCCATGAAAGAGAGAAATATTGAGGTTGTTTTAGTTGGAGAAGTTTTCGTGATTGTGCCACTAGAGTTTTGGGTCATAGAAATGATATTTTAGGTGTGAGACAAATCATAGGGTTCGATGTGCCTAGTTCCATTGAGGAGTATGTCCATCAGATTGGTAGGACATTTAGACTAAAGGAGGAGGTAAGGTTTTAAATAGCGCTTGCAACACGATATAATGGTTGTTATTTAATGGTAGCACTGCCAACTGCTTTTGTTATTCATTCGTGATGGGGTGTGATTGGTAATCACACTTATAATGGTTGTTTATGGTCGCAAATAATGGCATAACGAAAAAATATGATTATAACGGGATGTTAAAATCACTATTTATGCTTTTTCTTTCATTAAATAAAATGAAAACTCAAACTAAAACAGTAAGAAAACCATGCCCCAAGTCCAAACTATTTAATTAAATTTAAACCTTAATTAAAATAATCATAACATAGGCAGTGTAAAGATAAAACTCTAGTAAGGGAACCAACCTTCAAACCATCAAACCCATTTCATCAAGGTATGGGATCCTTTGGTTTAGCAACTTAAGAATTATATGATCCCATAAAGCAATTGCAAATGGCTCCCAAATCAATCCAATGGAAGGGAGAGAGTGGATAATCGCTTGAGGGAAATACAAGAGGGAGGTTGATGTCAAATATAAATTAGTTTTTATTTTTTATTTTGGCCATCTCTTTCATTTACTTTTTGGAAAATGGGTATTTGAATTTTTTTTATGATTTGGATAAAAATTTAATAGAGTGGTTAGTTGTTAAATAGTTAATTTAATTTTTAATTATCTAAAAAATAATTTTATAATAAAATTTTAATATTATTAAGTATATTTATTATTAATTTTTTTTATACCTAATATTTTTAGATAAAAAAATTTTGAACAAAAGCTAATAATGACGGCAAATAAGTTTTTGGGAATGTTTTGAAGATTTTAGAGTTTTTGGGAATGTTTTGAAGATTTTAGATGAAAACTTTGAAAGAAAATGAGAGATGATATGTACAAGTGATTTTACATATATCTATTCCACAAAATTAGATTTTAATACATTTACCTTAATAATTGTACTTAAAAATATTTAAATGTTCATTATTATTCTTTTTAATTAGATTAATTTATAATATTAATTTCATAATGATAATTTGTCATCAATGATATGCATTTATAGCATTTAGATTGACAAAATTCATGGATATATTAATGATCAACATTTTAGATATGTATATTGATTTATGATTCAAAACTAAAAGATTTAAAATATTTATTTTAATATATACATTAAAGAATTAAAATATTATAAATTATTTTAAATATAATAAGCATGTTTATAATTATTATTTATTTCATTTTATGATAAGTTGTTCAAAATTTTAAAAAAAATTATGACCGCGATAAATGTGATTATCATTATTTTATTTGTTATCTTCGCAATCATAATAAATGTGACGTGATCGAAAACGAGATTTAAATCCATAAGAAGAGGGTGTGGCAATTGTTTTCGTGAATGAGGAGAACAAGAATCTGCGTCCAGAGTCGGTTGGTATTTTAAAATCTTCTGGAGCAGTTATTCCTCGAGAACTTTGTAATTCACCGCATGCAGCTGTTTCTTTTCCATCAGGCAAGGGCTTTAAGCAAAGGAAGTACGGTTGCTGAAGCTGCGCGCCTTTGATTTGTTGGCCTAATTTTCAGTTGAGAACCTTGTAACTTGTAAGTATTTAGTAGCGACCAACCATCATCACGGTTAAGGAAGCCGAAAATGCAAAAGCTTTTGCTTTGAACTGATTGTGCGCATCATCTGTTAAGTTTTGTATAAGTAGGTTTGTTAGTTTGAAATAGTTAATAAAATATGCCTCTTCAAAGTGAGGACAGGTGTGTAACATTACATAGTTACTTCAACCCTGATGAAATATTGTTGTACCAAGTTAGATCTTGCTTGTGCAATGGTGAATGGTATCAGCAACACTAAGTGGTAGGTCTGTCTTCAGTTGAGGAATGTTTTGACAGAGGATTACTAAGATTCGAAAGTGTAAATCCAAACAATAGGCATTTATATGTTGTACTACTGAAATGCAGTTCGAGCAAAAACTGTATATTCATTTCTTTTATCGACGGAGCTTTGCCCTGGTTGCATTGACTGGAGCAGTAGCATCGTTTTGCTCCATGTTTACTATTTGTTACTAATGGCGTGAAATAGTTTACTTGCTGGATCCTCAATCTGTGCTCAGGGAAAAGTCCAGTATGAGTGGAACTGGAATAAAGGACTCGGTTTTTTGAAGGAATAATTTATACTTACTATAAAATTTACTGTGGTGCCACGTAGCACCTAATGAGTTTTTTAAATTTTTTTATATATTGAATAAAATATTTTATTTTTATCTTTTTAAAAACTTTAGATGGACTCCGTTTGATATTTTTATTTTACAAAATTTTTTCGGTCCTTTCATTTTTATTTTTTTTTAAATTAGATAAATTTATTTGAAAATAATATTAATGGAGATAGTCACATGGCATCTGGATTTTTTTTTCTTTTTCAACCTTTTGTATTTTTAGTTTTATTTTTTAAAAATCTATACATTAAATTTTGTAAAAAAAAAAGCCAATAAAAGTGTAGCATAACATTTTTTTACTATTTTTTATGATTTTATTTTTTTAATTAGATAAATTTTATAATAAAATAAAAATAAAAATAATAAAATAATTTATATCTAATAAATTTTAATTCACCTTAGGAGCATTTTTTTTAAAAATTTAATATCAAGTCAAGTTTTATCTTTTTAAAAATAAGGTTTGAGTGAAGGTGATGGCAGATTTTAAATGTTTTATCCCACCCAAGATATATAAAAATATATTTATTATTTATTATTTATTTTAATTTTAATTATATATATTATATTAATAAAATTATTATTTAATACTTTAATTTAATAAAAAAATTATATTTATACATATTTAATATGTAATTTACATTAAAAATTTTTATGAAACTATACTAAATTTTAATAATTTAATTAATTTTGAATTATTGTGGGTCGAATGTGAACTATAAATTTATGTTTCAAGTTGAGATTTATTATAAAAAATAATTATTCAATGTCGGATCAAAATGAAATCAAGTTGATTTGTTAAAAAAAAAGATTGGAATCGAGATGAGCATAAATTTGTCAGAACAAGAACAATACCCATTGTCATCTTTAAATGGATTTGTCCACGTGTGCATCTCCATTTAGCTTTTTTTATTTATATTTATAAAAATAAATTTTAAAAAATAGATTTGAATTTAATTTGTTATATAAGTTATTAGAATGAAAAAGTGCATACATTATGCCTTTCGAGAAGTGTATACATTATTTATAAATTAATTAATAAAGTTTTATTGATTTATCATAAAATATAAACAAAATTATATTAAATCTATCATAAATTATTAATTACAAATAAAAAATTTAAACCTATAACAACGTGTGAATATAATGCTAGTATAATTAATAAATACTCATAATTTAGTTTAAATGGAATGGCTTTATGGAGTAGATTGCGAGAAGATGTATGCTGCTGTATCATGGATGTATTATGGATCGAGATTTAATTTTTAAGTTTGTACGATTTTAGGATTTGGGTATAGATTCATTCTATATCTTAGATCAATTTAATTATCACGATTTTTTTGTGAGGTATTGTTTACTTTGACCTCTCATTAACCTCATGATTTTATCTCACAAAAAAGTTATGGTGTGAACTCTTATATTTTATGATCAATTTTAGTACATAGTCGATGTGAGATACAAGACTTCTCTTTAGGTCTGTGACATCATCTTTCACTCCAACGAGAGTCTATTGTCCTTGGTGGCATGTCGCTTGTACTCCCAAAACTAGTTCTGATATCATTTCTCATAGTCCGAGATTTAACTTTTAGGCTCGTGCGGCTCTAAGATCTGGACATAGACTCATTTGACGTCTCAAATCAGTCTAACTGTTATGATTCATATCTTTGTGATGTATTATCCACTTCAGCTCCCTTAGTTTTACGGTTTTGTTTCAAAAAAGGTATTTCACAAGAAAGTGACGGTGTGAACTTTTATATCTTATGAATAATTTTAGTACACAATCGATATGAAATTCAAGACTCTTTTTTAAGTCTATGACAGCTAGATAAAGATAATAACAATTTTGATTGGATCAAATTTGTTTAATTTTTTAAAATAATACATAATATTATAAAATTTTAAAATTCGATTCGAATTCAAATTAATTTTTTTTAAATTCGATATGAATTAAAATTTACAAGTTCTGTTTAGTTCATCGATTTTTAAAATTAAAATTTTTTTATATATTTTAATAAAAATTTTAATATATTTATATATAAAATCATTATTTTTATTTTATAAAAATTTAAAAAATATATAAAAATTAATAAAAATATATAATTTGATTTGATTCAATTTTTTTTAAAATTTTTTGTATCTCAATCCAAATTTAATATATATATATATATAATATCTTATTTTAATTTGAACTAAATTAAAAAAATTTATCTAAACCAAACAAAAAAAGATATAATTTAAAATGGATTTTACCGCTTTCTTAATTTTTTTTCTCGCACCTGCTGCTCGGTTCTTGAATTTGTCGTTAAGGCCAAAAAAAACCGAATTGGTTTCGTCTTTGACGTTGAGGGCACAGGCATTGTGCGTGAATGAAAAAAAGAAAAAGTAAAGATTTTTGTGGGATAGAAAAATAAAAAATCGTAGGAAAAAGGAAATTAGATCCCGGGGAAGGCGCGACACGAGTGAGTTGAGTTGTCTTAAGGCGCACAAACAGCGAAAGCCAACTACTAACTACCAAACACGGAAACCCCCAACCAGTTAGGACTTTAAATTGGGGAGAGCCTGTTTTCAAATCAATTATCTCCTCTTCTTCCCTTTCTTCTTCTTACATTCGTGGAAGCAGTCCACAAAAGAGAATAAAAATATCGTATCTTTTTCTTTTTTTTTTTTTTGTATTTTTCAGCGTAAACTCAAAAAGTCCCACCAACATCAAACACCCATCTTTGATCTTTTGCCGCTCCCCAAAATCCTTTTTTTGTTTGTTTTGTTTTCCACTGCATCCATCTTCAAAGATATATCTCAGGTAATGATTTTCTTTCATTTTTTTTTTTTTTTTTTTTAAGGAATAGGAAAAAGCGATCTTAACATTAGCAAATTGGTGTCTTTTCTTCCTTTCAATCCAGATTTAATGATGGATGATCCTCACTTGTTTTCTTAATTGGTCTTTTACTTTTTGAACATCGGATGATCCATTTCGTGAATAATATATAATTTATTCGATATGGGGTTGTTGAACAAATTCAATTTACCTTAATTGTTACGGTCTCCTTTAATTAGTTGTTGTTACTCCTTATTCCCTGAATCTTAATCTTAGGTCATTACCATGACTCAAACAAAGAGTTTCCTTTCGTCTCTGTCTCTTTCTTCCCCCCAAATACAGGCAGATTAAGCCATGCGTTAATTAAATTTTATTAAGAAAACAACGCAATTGCAATGTTGATCAATCAGTTGCGTGGTTGCGTTTTTGTGTTTCTTTCTTCTTGATTTTCACCACTGAATCTTTCATAATGTCAATATGATGTTATCACAATTGAATGAGAACCGATGATCAAAACATATTCTGTCTGATTATTTTATTTTGGCCAAGAATTATTTCTGATTATTTATCAACCATTTTCACATCCATAGAATGTTATTCATTCTGTTAAGCTTCCGACTCTGGCAGCTTAGCATTTGACACCCGTTTTAGGTGGTTTTATACCGTGGAGGAGTTCTCTATATCGGCTGAGTTACACTATGAGGAATGGAGCACAGCACCTTGGTGAATGTTCTAGCTCAACCTCTTGGAGCAGTCAGCAGGATACTGAGGATGACCAGATGATTGCTGTTGTGTTATCAGAAGAACTCGCCAAGTTAGATGGTTCTGTTGCTGGACGCCTGTCTGGTCTTGCACCTGTTCCCGTATGCCGCCCCACCTTCCCCTCCCCCCCCCCTCCCTTTTTTTGTTGATTTAGTTTAACTTCCCTCCACTTATGAAGCTTTTATCTTCTTCATAGATCAGTCTCTCTTATTTAGCTCTTTACTGGATTTCACTTTAAAAGTAATTTCTTGTAGTTTTTGTTTTGTTTTCCCTTGAATTCAAGGAAACAGTCTGCCCAGTTCTCATTAAGCAATCATTACCTCTAAGCAATGATGCATTTGCTGTTTCTTGTTGTTTTATCTTTTATTGGTTCTGCCTTTTCTTAAGGTGATGGCCACGATGTTTTACCGCAAATGAAGTTTTTACTGCATTATGAAAGTTGTCCGATCTGCACGGTTGTAGCTTATTAAATAAATTCTGTTACTGCAATATTTTATTGCTTATCGAGTGATGGGTTTTTTTTTTTTTTTAAATGTAAATTTCAGCATGTTCCACGCATAAATTCCTATATTCCAAACATAAGTGATGCAAGTTTGGATCACCAACGTCTTCTACAGAGGTATGTCTTATGCTTAACAGTTTCAAAAGCGAGGTTTAAGAGCTTCTTAAATGTCTTCTAATCTTCCTTCAATGGGAAGATGTTGAAAAATATCATGGATATACATATCTATAGAGCAATTGTTGATCAAAATTGGAAGACATCTTGATTGGTATACTTTGTATTCATTGATAAAACTGAAGAATTTAACTGATTTAATTACGGCTTTATTTGGTTGGGTTTTTCTATTTGCTTTTTACTTTTAGAAGCAAAAAATAAAAAAGTGAGTTGGATACTAAAGCAAATAATTTTTTGAAAGATTGTACACAAAATATGTCATTTTTTTAGGTAACAAAATGCATGATTCTACTGCTATATAGACTTTATGTTATAATTGGTTTACATTTTAATCATTTATCCATTTTAAATCAATTATAATATTGCATTTGCCTTTTTTTATAGCCATTTTTTAAAAAATGTAGAAATATCAACCAAACGGAATCTAAATGTTTATATGAAAGGAATTATTCAGACGATGCAGAAAGAACGTTCAAGTGAGAAATTAAGTAAAAACCACATGCGATTTAAGTCATGGTTCTTCAGAATTGTACTTGACTTTATCTACTGCTACTGCTTTTAAAAGTCTGCCTTATTTGGTGTACCAAAATATCTTATTTTTTTGACATGATAGTAGGAGATGAAGTTATTCTGTTATTTTCTTATCCTGGTAGATGTTACCATGCTAGAGTATCTTAGGATTGTGCGACAATGAATCATCTATGAGATCTGATATCTAAGATAGATACTATCCCTGAATTCTTGCATGCTCAGCACCGAGCAGTCTACCAGCTGGACATTTCTCCTCCCATATTATTTATTTTATTCACTATTTTTTAAGCTCATGAGTCCTAATGGATACAGTCTATGCTTTACCTCAAAGGCTGTCTGCAGCAAGACATTTGTCTCTTAAACCACTAGTTCTTGAATGTGTTTGTGTGTTTTTGTGCATGGGACTCATAAGTAGTGCATATACTTAGTGGAATATTACGGCCTATGCAACACTCATAAGTAGGTCATTTGACTCGTTTATTAATTGTTTACTTTAAGCTAGCTTATGCAACATGATTTTCTTTGGGTAAGGTTGTAAACTAGAGCCTATTTTCATCGCTACTTGAACCTTAGCTTCAACCTCAATGTTTGTTCCTATGTCTAGTGGACATCTTGAGGGTTTACCTCTTTTATCTTTCTTTTAGAATATGATTGAGAAACTTGTGATTAAGCTTATGCTAGGATGTCTTTGCCCAGAGCTTGCTGCACTTCTACAGTTTCTTAGCTTTATGTCTTGGGTAAAAGTATTTGGTAAATGCCTCATTTTTCTCAGGCTCCATGTTTATGGTCTATATGAAGTGAAGGTCTCCGGTGATGGAAATTGTCAGGTATCCATTGTAAAAAGTAATGGTGAAATTTAATCTCTCTCATATTTATTCACCTCTTTTATAGTCAAGCTTTATGACTAGTTATTCAACGTACATCACCTTGCTGTGCAGTTTCGTGCACTTTCAGACCAGATGTACAAGTCGCCTGAGTATCACAAGCATGTGCGGAAAGATATTGTTAAACAGGTACAGTGTATTTGTGGCTTGACTGGTGGATTTGGGTCTAGCTATTTTATGTTCAACTAAATTTAGGCCCTTATTGTTATGCGTTGAGATCATGAAGCGACCTTGCAGGGATTGAAAATTTTCACCAAACGCATTGGTTTAGTTCACAATAGGAGACCTATGTACTGTAGGAGATGAGATATTAACTTCATAACCTATTTACAATACTCCCGGAGAAAAATACCATAAAACCCAGTTGAAATTTCAACATCTCATACACCTTAGTATATATCTCTATCTTGTCACTCAGCACCACTCTTCTTTTTTGTTCTCCCCCGAATTTTTTATTTTGAGGTAGTGGCTGTCTCATCGAGAATTTTGCAAAATACTTTTGCTGCAGCTTCTTCCAGCTCCATTCTCCTGTCTCAAAATCATAACCATAGCAGTTATCAAAATTTACCTCTCTTCTCATGACATTTTACCATTCAAATTGAAGATATTTTCCGCCTATGACTTTGATTATGGCCAAAGTACCACAACTATTCAACCTATGCAAACTATCTTGGACTTACAATGATGGCAACTGCCCCAACTCAGCATAAAGTCATTTAGCCACTGACAGTGTACAGGCTCTTGTTTCTGGTATCACCCTGAGCAACCCCAAGGGAAACACTATTCTCTGACCAGCAAATCATACTTTTCTGCCTTTCCAGATGTTAACTGTCAATCTTATCCATATATTTAGATTTTTTCTTTTTTTTTTTTTTTCAACTTATTTGATCAACTGTTTAAAAATTCACCAACCAAAAATTCCCTGAAAAGTAAATTGATGGAGTTTTAGATTGTGAAAGATATGTTAGAGGCTGGCTGAAAATAAATATTAAGTACTTAATTTTAAATGATTAATTCTTTTTCTTATTTTTATTCCTTTTGCATATTCCAGCTTAAAGACCACCGTAACTTGTATGAAGGATATGTTCCTATGAAGTACAAGCGATACTGCAAGAAAATGGCAAAGTATGTTGCTTCATTAAGTGCCTTCCAAATACTGCTTTTATGTGACAAGTGTTACTTGAATGGATGCATTTATATTTGAATTTAGTCAAACTTGATTAGTTGCTCAAATTGAAGAATTTTGAATCTAATTAACCTTATCCTGTAGGTCTGGAGAATGGGGGGACCATGTTACCTTACAAGCTGCTTCTGATAAGGTCTTATATTCATTCATAAAAACTGTCATAATTTGCTGCCTCTTTTTATCATACTGTTCTAGTAGGTAGTCATGATATTTAATTTTTGTATCATATGATTACTCTGACAGTCTTTGTGGGATTTCTTTCTCCTTTCATATCTTTAATCCTCCATGCACAATGTAATGCATGGAAATCAGCATACAGATGATGTAAATACCATTCCAACTCAAGTATTTTGTCTCATATCTCAATGGAAGACATTGATTATGACTTCTGTCAAAGTTGTGTTCCTTTTACAAGTTTTCATCTGTATTTTAGCCTTTAATATTTCTAATATGCTTATAGATATTTCTTAGATGTTGGCTTCCTTGGTAATTGTTAGAAATTATCTGATAATTATGATGCAGTTGTGAAAATATTGTTAGAAATATCTGAAGTATAGATTCTTTTTTATTATTATTTCTAAAAATTCCTCAATTCCTCTAAGTGGTGAAGCATCTTCTGAGTTTGTAATATCCCAAGTAAAATGGCTCAATACTCTGTTGAGCGTCATTCCAGTTCATCATATCAGTGTGTGATATATATGATATTTGTTTATTTGCAGTTTGCAGCAAAGATATGCCTTTTGACATCATTCAGAGATACTTGCTTTATTGAAATTATGCCACAATTCCAGGCTCCTAAACATGGTAAGACTGTAAAAAGATTGATAAAAAAGGAAAAAACATTGATGTCATACCTGTAACAGGAACTTTCTATTTTTTAAGTTGTTACTCCTCATACTCTCCCTGTCCTTATCACTCTGTGTGTGTGCATACATGGGTACACTTTTATTCAAACAATACTGAGCATTTTATTTAACGAGACCGTTGGTTGGTTAAGTTGAATTTCTTTTTTGTTTTTACCCCTTCTTACTAAAAATAGTAAGCTGCAAGGAGGATTCTCCCACTTTGACTTTATGTATTTTTTAACAAGGCACATGTGCTGTACGGATACCTTTAGGCCTGTTATCATTCTAACTAACTGATCAATATGCTTTGTACCCATTGATATGAGGTTCAAGAATCTTTTTGATCGCCGTGAATACATTCTGATGGTTTTCTTCTCTATATCTATTAATGCAGAGTTGTGGTTGAGTTTCTGGTCTGAGGTCCACTACAACTCACTATATGAGATCCAAGGTCTGTTTATGGTTAAAACATAATTGTTTTTTTTTTTTGGCCAAAAAACATGATTGCTTAGGTAGAGCCTCTAAGGATGTTGGGTTTTCCAGAGTATAATAACATCTCGTTTCCAGGTGCCCCAATTCAGAAGCCAAAGAAGAACCATTGGTTGTTTTAGATTAGCATAATGTTGGAGAGGATATAGCAGTCATGCTGCTGAAAATTTTAGCACTGTGCACACTATGCTTTATATTGGTACAGATGATATTGAGTTTTTGGTCCTTATTACCCTAAAAATGTATAGGGCTGCAAACAAACAAATATGAACGAACAAACATATGTTTGTAATTTGTTCGATTATTTTTATGTTTAGAGATAGTTAGGCTCAATTTATATTCGATAAGAAAATTATTTTGTTTGTTTAAGTTTGGTTCATTTAAATGATGGGATATTTACATTGAATTTGTGTTCAATTCAATTAAGTTGAATTCGTTTATGAATATTAAATAAATATGTTTAGAAATAGATATAAACAAATATATTCAGGAACAATAAATAAACTAAAATTAAATAAATTTAAATAAGCAAAGTTTAAACGAACATAAATGAATTCAAATGATCATAAACGAATCTTAAAATACGATTTGGATAGAGGATAAAAATATAATTTTATTATTCTTATTATAAACGAGCAGTACATGAGTAGTGAATGAATAATAAATGAACGGGTTTTAAATGAACTTTAAAAAAGTTTGTTTGCGAATATAAATACACCAAATAGATTTTTGATAATGTTTGGTTCGTTTTGGTTCGTTTAATAAAGGAACATAAAATTGTTATCTAAAATGGTTTGTTAAACTTAATAAATAAACATAAACAAATAACAATTGAATATATTCACGAACTATTTATTAAAAATTATATTTATTTACACCTCTAAAAATATATGATGCTTTTGAGATATACATACTTATTACATTAATTAAGTTTAAAATTACTTTAGTGAACAATAAAATGCTACTAATAAGCTATCTTAAATAAATATCTAATTAAAATCTATTTTATTATATGTTTAATTACCTTTATAGTTATACTATTAAATTATTAATACTGTTTACAGGATAATAACTCCAAATAAGCAATATCAACCCTTAAAATAAATATACATAAATTAAAATAACTTATTCATTAATGAAGTATTATAGTTTGATTCACCTCATTAATGAGTTGTCATTATTTGATTCATTTATAGTGTATAAAATCTATGCACTAACAATGTATCAAATATAAACTCTATTTTATTTTGTTATCCTTTCTGGAAGGTGGACTTTGTTTCCTAATAGATCATTTTTTCTAATTCTGCTGTAATATATAATAATGGTATATTTAATCCAATATTCAATCTAATATTGATAGAATATAATAATTAAAAATAGAATAATATAATTCTATTTGATTATATTTTAATCATTCTATTTGATTATATTTTAATCATATTAAAAATGATATTTTAATTTAATCATATTAATATTTAATAATATTAAATTATAATAATATTATTATAATTATAAAAGTAAATTATAAATATATTTATAATATTTATAATTATTTATAATTTATCTCTATATTATATATTATATATTTTTATTTTATTTTTATTCTATTATATGTTATCTTTATTCTATTAGTCTATTCTATTTAGTATTATATATATATATATATATTAGTATAATATTAGTATGCTAAGTATAATATTATTATATTTTTTATTTTTAATATTTTTTAGTATATTTTTGTAGTGGAATAATTTTTAGCCCTACAATATTGAACATGTTTGTCAAGGTCATGCGATTTATCGTTGACCCTCAAGCTTAGGTTCTATTCGATTTGTTGAAATTGACTTTCAAAAAATATTTTATAAAAAATATTTATATTTTTTAAAAAGTAAAGATTTTTAGTTATAAATTTTTTGATGAGTTAATTAAGAATGTTTATGTTATTTGGTTGTTTTTTAAAAAATCTACTTTTTAAAAATAATATTAATATAACTATTAAAAAAATAAAAATGATTTATTATTAAAGTTATTGAAATTATTTATTATTAAAATTATTAATATTTAAGAATAATTATATTTTAATAATAATATTTAATATTGAAATATTATACTAATATAAAATACTTAAAATAAAATTATTTATTATTCTTTATATTAATATTTTAAAATATTAAAATAATATTATTATTCTTAAAATATTATTTTTGTTAATATTAAAAAGGAAATATTTATTATTAAAATATTTATGCTATTAAAATATTTATATTTTATATTAAAAGTATCTATTATTAAATCATAACAAAAATCTTTTTATTATATTTATTATTAAAATAGTAATATAAATACCTTAATATATAAAAATATAAATTGTATATTTTAAACTAAAAATGATAAGAATTATTAAAAATATTCATATTAAAAAATAATATTATTGTATTATTTAACATTAACTATTAAAATAATAAAATAATATTATATATATTATTATTATTAAAATAATAATTATAATACTATTATTATTGAAATACTAAAAATATTTATGTTTAATAATATACCAAAAAAATATTTTGACATTGAAATATCAAAAGATTTTTAATGTCAATATTTTAATTTTTTAAATAAAATTAAATAAAATATTTTTATTAATATAATATTTTAAATTGAATCAAATCAAATTTGAACTTAAAATATTCTGATCAAAATCTTGTTTGAGTAAAATTATAAAATATTTAAAATTAAAATATTAAAAAATTTATAATTTTAATAATTTAATAATTTAATTAAAATTAATTAAAAATATCATTTATTAATATAATAATATTTTGGGTTGGGTTAAATTAAGTTTGAGCTTAAAACAAATCATGTATAAAGTTTGACTTAAATAAAATTATACTTAAACACATTAGAAAAGTAGTTCTACTCATAAATAGCTTTTTTTTTTTAAATTGTCTTCCTCTTTTCAAAAGAGTAAGACAATTTTTAGAAAAATTACCTTACTTTGTTTTAACTAGTAAATTATTTTTCGTTAACCAATCAGTTGTTTGAACCAAAAAAACTTAAAAATGCAAAAATCATTTTTTGAAAATAATTTTTTGCAAAACACATGGAAGATTTCAAGAAATATTTTGATTTGAATTGACAAATTAAATCTTTATTTAATTTACTCTACTTAACTTAGAAAAGTCTTTTACCTTATTTACTTAAGAAAAATATAGATAAAAATTTCAAATGTTTGATATTGTTGTGAAAAGTGTTGTGAGTATTTGAAATATTTAAAAAGATATTTATAAAATAATAAAATGTTAAAATATATGAATAGTATAATAAATTTCATTCCAAACACAATTTTCATTATAAAGCACATTTCAAGAAATTTTTTGATTTGAATTGACAAATTAAATGTTTAAATTGAAAAATTATAAAGTTTTAAACTGAAAATTTATTTTTTTGCTGTTTGTTAACATCTAATTTTATCCAAATAATTTCGTGACGATTTTCATAAATTATCATTGGAGGAGTTGGGTTTTAATTAATTCAGTCAATTTTATTGTTTGAATATGCCTTTTGAGTTATTTAAAGTCTGGCTATTCCAAGTTGCACTGTAAAATATGATCGGATGAATTTCACTTATGTATTTGATTTGAAAGTGCAAAATTATGAAAAATCCCTTTAACGCTAAAATTATCAAAGTATCCTTAAATTAAAAAAATTGAAAATTGGCATTCTCGAATGCCTTTCTTTCCCTAATTCCCTCTATCCCTTTGTCCCAAGACCAACATCATTCCTCAACACTATCATTTCCATCCACCCCCACGACAACATTCTCTCCTTTCTAAAACCACTACCTCTTCATTTCCTACTAGAAGTGGCATCAGACCCATCGCCTAATACTCGGCCAAGAACATAGAGACCTCCAACATAGCACGCCTGAAAAAAACAACGTAGACATTTTTAAATGCATAGCCACCAAAAGTTTTCTTAGCCTACTGCCACCCTGAACATCGCCCAGAACAACCCATACGGACGTCATTTGGATCCTCTCGGGACTCACCTCACCGAGGACTTCATCTACCACTGCAACACACTTTTTGAACACACACAGAAATCCTCCCTAATCGAGACCAGCTCACCATCGTCACCTTCACGACCACACCCGAAAACCACCTTTAAACACATCACATAGGCAACAGTTCATCATAGACACTCTACAACACAGGTCATTCACGCCACTAAAGCCCTTCCCAAAACAGTCACGAGCAAACAAAATCACCATAAGCTTCAGCCAGAACCGAAAGTCCTACCCTCTCTCTCCAACGACCATACCCAATACACGTCTTCACCATTTTCACTTCTCACCCCACTCTTAGGATCATGATAGTTTTGATGCTAGTTGTTAGGCAAAAAGTTATAATACAATCAAACATCCATGTCAATAGAAGTGCAATTAAACAATAAATCAATAACACAAGAGATCATAATTTAATGTGATTCAGCTCAACTAACTTTATTTAAATAGGTGAGAAAAAAAATCCATTAGATATAGATGATTACAAACATACAGTTAAATAAATCACTCAACAATCAATACCCATAGATCTTTTTATTCTCCTATAGTCTTATAAAGTATTTTTAATTTAAATAAATACATGTCCATATGCACCTTTTGTGCCATACGAACCTTTTATTCTCTTTTAATCCACTCAAATATACACGCTCATAAAGATGTCAATTTCTTAGAGTCTTAAAGGATATTTACCCAATAAAACCTTACAATTGTTTTATATTTTTTTTTATACCTAACTTAATAGAGATTTCACGTATTTATAAGTATATAAACTTGCTTATCAATAATCTTTTTCTTTTTAAAATTCTTTTCCTGCAAATCTTCTTTTCTATTAAATAATATTTAGTCAATTTCAAATAAATCTCTTATGGGATTTAAGTTAATATTCACAACAATCTTTATCTTGACTCAAATTCTATTAATAAATAATTTTCATACTAGACATGTTTGGCTACACCTACAATAGAAGTCTTGTAATAAGCTTTCTGTGTGTTTTCATGCTTCACATAAATTGATATATCAAAACACAAACTTGAACTCTTTCATTGAATTGAGCTTTTTTGGACTTATCTTTTCTCACTTTTTGAATCTATGTTTTGATACCATTTGTTAGGAACATGATAGTTCTGATTCTAGTTGTTAGGATCATGATAGCTTTGATACTAGTTGATAAGCAAAAAACCTCAATCCAATTAAGCATTCATGCCAACAGAAGTGAAATCAAACAATTAATCAATCATATAAGAAAAATAATTTAACATATTCAACTTAATCGGTTTACGTCTATAGTTGAAAAAAAATTCTATTAGTTGTAAAAAATTATAAATATATAATCTCAATCAATCACTTAACAAATAAATCTTTAAAGACCTTTTCATTCTCTTTTAGTCTTATTGAGTATTCTCAATCCAAATAAGCATATACCCATGCGCACATATGCATTATACGGAGCCCTCTCATTCTTTTTAGTCCACTCAAACACACATATATAAAGATGTCTTATCCTATAGTCTTATAAGGTATCTATTTAATAAAATCCTATAATTTTATTATATCATTTTTTTATACCTCATTTTATAAAGGCTTTACCTATTTATAAGTGTACAAACTTGCTTATCAAAACTCTTTTTTTTTTCTTAGAATTCTTTTTTTGCTAGTCTTCTTATCTATTAAACAATATTTGATCAATTTTACATAAATCTCTTATGATATTTGAGTCAATATTCTTAGCATTACCTCCACCAACCATTGACAATTATTAATAAAAAACTTAGCCTAAAATTATGTACAACCTTCATCAAACCTCTACACCAAAAGACTTGAACCTTTAGACTACCCATTTTTGGAAATTGCCTATCATAACACCTAAACCATCATCACCAGCAAAATTTGTGCCAGCCCAAATCCATAAACCTGAAACCATCGAGCAACACGAAGCACAAAGAAAAAATAAAAAGAACCCAAAAAAAAAAAGATGGGAGGGTTTCGATTGGAATGTTTTACAGGGATTTAGGACTTGATTTTTGGATCGCCAAGCAATTAGCTATTTCTGACAAAATCGAGCTATTTACCTATGTCTCTAAGACGTTGGTGACTCTTGACCTAACCGTTGACTAAATCAAGTTGCCCTTGACCGATGTTGATAGAGGAAATTTTAGTATCCAAATTATTTTTTATTTATTTATTTAAGGTTATTTTTTAGGCATTTATTTTTATGTGAATTTTAATTGATGCATTAAAAGTATTTTAATATGCTTGAACAATAAAATATATTTTTAGAAAATGTTAAGAAAAAAGTTAAAATATTAATTTTCTTAAGATAAATTTAAAACAATTAGGAAAAAATTAAAATATCAAAATTTTCTAAATTTTTAACGAAAAGTAATAAAATTAAGTTTTGAATCTTTGAATGATGGAATTATTAGAAAGTTGCAATAATGATTTTTATATAGATTTCTACGTGAAGTATTTTTCTTTAAATGTTGCTAAAATATTAAAGTATTCAAAACGAATTTCAATATAAAAGATTTTTTTAAAATATTAAAGAAAATTTAATTTTATTATAAAGGCTTTTAAAAAAAAAATTTGATAATGGTGTTTTTCAAGAATGAGATTAGATATCTTGAATATTCTTGAGATTAAAAAATATTCTTAAATTTTTATCAAAATATTGAAATTATTTAGAATAATTTTTAATATTAAATTATTTTAAAATATTTTTAATGCTACAGATAATGCATAACTTTTTCCACATGCTACAGATAATGCATAACTTTTTTCACATGTAACTGTACTCTCGAATTCAACTTCAGTTTGGAAACCAAATAAGATTGGTGACTAATTATACCTAAAAAAAAAAGTTAGTGATGACTCTTATTTGTATCTAATGATTGAATTCTCAGACTTAAAATTATTATGATATTATTTAACATTGAAGTTGAGCCTAAAATAACTTTTTAACACAAAAGCTATTTTAACAGCAAAGTTGATAGTTTTTTCCTTAAACAATAAGTTTTTTTTTGAAACAATAACTTGATCTAACCTTATTTTTCATTATCGGACCAACAATCGTCTAACTCTTAAAGCTCCTTAGATCTTTTAATCATAAAATCTTTAATCTTATAAGTTTCTTGAAGGATGTAACTTTAAATATTTCGGTCTTCAAACCTTTAGTATGGAGGCTGAGTAAAAACAGCTTTTGAACATAAAAGCTACTTGAACAACAATGCAAAAACATGCCTTAATCTTTTCTCAAACCGTACTTAATCTAACCTAATTTTTCATTAGGTAACTTGACCAACCATTTTCTAATTCTAAAGTCTTAAGACTAAAAAATGTTACATGTTTTGTAGTCCTTATGTAATACCCGTAAAAAAAAAAAAGGGATTATTTTAAGTATTTTTATAAGTGGGGGGGCTTTTTAATAAAAATGAGAAATGCAAAGGACTTATTTATGGAGACTCGTAGCCAACCTGCGAGGTATTGCCCGCTTTGGTTCGAAGGTCTCACGGTTTTGTCTTACAAAAGATGCTCACAAGTTGAGATTAAGTCTCTACATATATATCATTCCTTATCCACACATCCTCTTGATGTGAGATTGGGGGTGTTACAATCTCCCTACCTTTAATGCTTGACGTCTCTGTTAAGTCGAGTCCATCCACAGGACCAAGATCACACCAAACCATCATGTAGCACTTAGTGACTCCCACGGCTCCACTGTATAGCATTTAGTGACTCCCACGACTGCGAACTGGTGACTGCTCTGATACCATTTATGGAGACCCGCACCCAACCTATGAAGTATTATCCATTTTGGCCCGAAGGTCTCACGATTTTATTTTACAAAAAGTGCATCGCAAGTTTAGGATTAAGTCTCTACATATATATCATTCCTTATCCACACATCATTCTGATGTAGGATTGGGGCGTTAAAATCCCCCACCTTTAATGCTTAATGTCCCTGTTAAGCCGAGTCCATCCATAGGACAAGATCACACCAGACCATCGTGTAGCACTTAGTGACTCTTACGACTCCACCGAGTAGCATTTAGTGACTCCTATGACTGCGGACTGATGATTGCTCTGATACCATTTATGGAGACTTGTACTCAACCTGCGCGGTATTATCCACTTTGACTTGAAGGTCTCACGATTTTGTCCCATAAAAGTACCTCACAAGTTGAGATTAAGTCTCTTCATATATATCATTCTTATCCATACATCATTCTGATGTGAGATTGGAGGCGTTACACCTTAAGGCTTTTCAACCATAGACTTTTTAATCCTAAAATCTTTAATCTTAAAAGTTTCCTGAAGGATGTAACCTTATATATTCCCATCTTCAAGCCTTTTAATTTACAACTTTTCTTCCAAAAAGTGTGCAACATTTTTTTGATTCTAAAACCCTTATCTCTACTAGCTTTGCAATTTTTCATCCTAAATCATCATCCTCGCAAACTTTTCTTTATGAATTGAGGCTTGTAATCTTACATCTTCAATCGTCAAACTTTAAAACTTACATGCTTTAAGCTTGTAATCTTACATTTTCCATCCTAGACTTTCAATTTTACAAGTTTTCCATCTTAAAAGCCTGTAACCTTACATCCTTCCATCCTCTAACTGTTAACCATACAAGCTTTACTTCTTAAAAACTTGTAACTCTACACTTGTCATCCTAAAACTTTTGACATTAAAGCTCTTCATGTTGAACCTTTCATTCGAAACGTTTTAACTTTGCAAAGTTTTCATTATGAAAACTTGTAACTTTATACCTTTAATCAGAAAACTTTCCATCCCAAAAGCTTGTTACTTTATACCTTTTTTCTTGAAATCTTTTAATTTTACAAATTTTCCATCCTGAAAGCTTGCTACTTTACACCTTCCATCTTAAAGGCTTTTAACTTTACAAATTTTCCATCTTGAAAAATTGTAATGTTATACATCTTAAAGGCTTTTAACTTTAAAAACCTTCATCATGAAACCTTGTAACTTTACATTTTTCATCCTACATGCTTTTGATCCTGAAAACTTGTAACCTTACAAAATACTTTTATTTCTCTTTAAGGTGAAATTTAACCAATAACTGGACTTGGTTAAGACTTTTATTTATTAACAAGTATTTAAGATTTTTATTGTTTGTTTCAAATTTGAGTCAAAAGGATATCTCAACATCTAGATTTAAAAAATTAATCAAATTAATTTTTTAATTAATTTCATATTTTAACCATATCATTAAGTTTAATTGACTAATTTGGCTACATTGAAAATATACCTCAATAATTGTATATAACATTAATTTAATGTACATATAAAATATTATTATTATTATTATGATTATTATTATTATTATTATTATTAAATTTAAAATTAAAAAATTATAATAATATTTAGTAGTTAAACATGATAGAGGAATATGTTCCGCATTACAATTATACATATTCTTGACAAAAAGAGAAATTCTGAAAGCCAAAAGGAAATAAGGTGAGCAAAAATTGAGTGTCACAATAACATTAATTTAATTTACATAAAAAAATTATTATTATTATTATCATCATCATCATCATCATCATCATCACTATATTGATTTTAAGATTAAAAAATTATAGTAATATTTAGTAGTTAAACATGATAGAGGAATATGTTACGCAGTACAATTATACATATTCTTGACAAAAAGAGAAATTCTGAAAGCTAAAAGGAAATAAGGTGAGCAAAAATCAACCATCACATGGTAGATAAGTATTTCTAATCACTTCCAGTTGTTGGCAACAATGTCAGCTAAATCTATAACCTTTTGAGAGTAACCCCACTCGTTGTCAAACCAAGCAATAACCTTAACCATGTCATCTCCCATGGCCATGGTAAGTGATGCCTCAATGGTGGAGGACACATCAGAGCACTTGATTTTAGCCGAAACAAGGGGTTCATCACATACAAAAGGATACCCTTAAGCTCTTTCTCGACACTCTCTTTGAAAGCAGCGTTCACATTTTCAGCAAAGGTCTTCTTTGAGACCTAGATGACTAGGTCAATGATCGAGACATTTGGTGTTGGTACACGTAAAGCAATGCCATTAAGTTTACCTTTGAGAGTAAAAAGCACAAGGGCCACAGCCTTTGCTGTACCAGTTGAAGTCGGGACAATGTTGAGAGCAGTAGCTTGAGCAAGTCTAAGGTCACAATGGCTAGCATCAAGTAGCCATTGGTCATCAGTGTATGAGTAAGTTGTAGTCATGCTACCCTCGATGATACCTGCTATATATTACGTAAGTATTGTATTGTTGCATGTTAATATGATCGCTGTAAATACTTGCCTTTTAACAATTAAATTGTTCTACGAAGACTTGGGATTTTGGATTAGAGACCAAGTGTATAACTAGTAAGAAACATTATTAATTCTTGAATAGGCAACACTGTCTATTGATAGTTTAAAATATAGTGCATTTCACATTAGATAAAAAAATTTAACTATTGATGAATAAAATTAATTTTTGTATTAATTTATTCATATTTTAAATAATTCACTACATGAAAATAGAGATTTAATGGCTGTTTTTAGTGACGTTTTAAAATAAACAACACAAAGTTTCATGTTTTTATAAGGCTAATGACTTTTTTTATAAAACGTCACTAAATTCTTATATAGCGGCATTTGGATTTAAAAGTGTCACTAAAAATATATTTTTGTGGCATTTATTGATCTAAACACCGTTATATACTTTGGCTTTTATAAATTTCATGATGTTTATGTAAATGCCGCTAAAAACAAATCTATAAACTAAAAAAAACTCAGGAGGCATTTGGTTCAGGGAAATCCAAACATTGATATTTGATTCCAACATTTGGTTCAAGGTAATTTGATTCTGAGGAAAGCTGACAAATTTTCAATAGTACTAAAAGTTTCGAAATAAAAAACTTGCCTCTTCTTGTGGTATTCTAAGATTCAAGAGGGGAAAGTAGCGTTTTTTCTAAATTTGACTTGACTAATAGCCATTACCATTTTGAAAATATTTTTGGAATTAATGCAAGTCAGTTATAGGTTTCTGCTAGTAAAAAATTTGGTTTGTATATGGTGTTTGGTATAAAAATGCCTTCAATAATCCCTTATAAAAAATTGAATGAGGTTATTGAAGACATTTCTAGCCAAAAATACCTTGAATAATCCCTTTCAATTTTTATTGAAGGTGACTCTAGACAAAAATGCCTTGAATAATCCAAAAAAAAAAATTTAAGGGGATTAGTGAAAGGTTTTTTGGCCAAAAATACATTGAATAATTTCTTTCAATTTTTAATTGAAAAGGATTATTTAAGGTATTTTTGGCTAGAAATGCCTTGTATAACCCCATTCAATTATTTGTAAGGGATTATTCAAGGCATTTTTCGGTAAAAAATACCTTGAATAATTCTTAAAAAAAATAAGAGGAGATTATTGAAGACATTTTTGGCAAAAAATATATTAAATAATCTAAAAAAAAATAAAGTGATTATTTAAGGCGTTTTTGGCCAATTCAACGTATTTTTGGCCAAACACGCCTTGAATAACCTCATTCACTTTTTTGTAAGAAATTATTTAAGGCATTTTTTTTTGGCAAAAAACGCTTTGAATAATCCCTCTAAAAAATGAGAAGGGATTATTTAAGGCATTTTTAGTAAAAAATGCCATGAATAATAAAAAAAATGGTAGAAAATTATTTAAGGCATTTTTGACCAGAGCGCTTTGAATAACCCAATTCATTTTTTGTAAGGTATTATTCAAGGCATTTTCTGTGACAAAAACACTTTGACTAATCCCAAAAAAATGGAAGGGGATTATTCAAGGCGTTTTTGGCCAGAATACCTTGAATAATCTAAAAAAAAATGGAGGGGATTATTAAAAGCCTGTTTAGCCAAAAATGCCTTGAATAATCACACTTTCCTACTGCTAAATGTTTTTTTTTTAAATTTCAAACCCGCGAAACCACCTTTTGCTTTTCATTCCCTTACCTATTTCTTTCATTTTTGCTCATTTTGGGTTGCTTTCTTCTCATTTTTTGCCTAAGTTTTATGGTTTAGGGTTTTGGGTTCGAGGTTCGAGGTTTTGGGTTTTGCGTTTTAGGGTTTGGGTTTAAGGTTTTAGGTTTAGGGTCTAGGGTCTAGGGTTTTAGGGGTTAGGGTTGGGGTTTAAGGTTTGGGGTTTAAGGTTTTTGGGTTTAAGGTTTTTGGGTTTTTAGGTTTAAAGTTTAGGGATAAGGGATTAGGGTTTAGGGTATAGGGTTTAAGGTTTAGGGGTTAGGGTTTAGGGGTTTAGGGTTGGGGTTAGGGGTTTTGGATTTTGAAAATCTTTTACTTATTAATTGTTGAAATATTAATAAATTAATATTAGTATAATCTAAATAAGCTTATATGAATGAAAACAATTATTTTATGACAAAAAAAGTCATAACGATTTGAAATAAACAATTATTGAAATAGTAATAATGATTAGAACTTATTTGGTAACCAGAGTTATTTTTAAATATTTTACTTATTAATTGTTTAAATATTAATAAATTTTTATTATTTTAATTGAAATAAGCTTGTATGAATAGAAAAAATTATTTTATGACAAAACAAAAGGTTATAGCAATTTGATATAGGTAATTATTGAAATAGTCATAACTGTTTGAACTTTGTTTGATAAACATATTTAGTTTTTAAATCTCTTACTTATTAATTTTTGAAATATTAATAAATTAGAATTATGTTATTCCTAGTAAGCTTGTATGAACAAAAATAATTGTTTTGTGATAAAATAAAAGGTCATAATGATTTAAAATAGATAATTATTCAAATACTATTTGCACTGGTCAGGCTAACTGATTTAATTTTTAAATTTGTTACACATTAATTTCTAGAATATTAATAAATTAGCATTATTTTATTTTGAATAAGACTATATCAATAGAAACCATTGTTTTATGACAAGACAAATTATCATAGCGATTTGAAACAAATAATTGTTCAAATTGTTATAACTAATTGAACTAGTTTGATAAACAGATTTATTTTTCAAATCTTTTATTGATTTTCAAAATATTAATAAATTAATATTATTTTATTTCGAGAAAACTTATATGAACAAAACATTTGTTTTACGACAAAATAAAATATCATAACGATTTGAAATAAATAATTATTCATATATTCATAACTATTTAAACTGGATGGAAAAATAGATTTAGTTTTTAAATATCTTATTAATTTTTGAAATATTAATAAATTAATATTATTTTATTTTGAATAATTTTGTATGAACAAAAATAATTATTTTATGACAAAACAAAATGTTATAACGATTTGAAATAGATAATAGTTCAAATGGACATAACTATTTGAACTTGTTTAGTAAATCTTCAAATAATTAATTTTATAATATTAATAAATCAGTATTATTTTATTCTAAATAAACTTGTATAAATAGAAACAATTGTTTTATGACAAAACAAAAGATCATAATGATTTGAAATAAATAATTGTTCAAATAGTTATAACTATTTGAACTTGCTCGTCAAACATATTTAATTTTTAAAATCTTTTACTTATTAATTTTTGGAATAAATAAATTAGTATTATTTTATTTCGAATAAGATTGTATGAATAGAAACAATTGGTTTATAACAAAACAAATTGTCATAATGATTTGAAATAGATATTTATTCAAAGAGTCATAACTATTTGAACATGTTCAAAAAACATACTTATTTTTCAAATTTTTTCTTTTTAATTTCTAGAATACTAATAAATTTATATTATTTTATTCAAAGTAAGCTTGCATGATCAGAACAAATTATTTTATGATAAAACAAAAGGTCATAATGTTTTAAAATAGATAATTGTTTAGATATTCATAAGAAAAGTTTTTTTTTTGTCACAGATTCTTTTTTTTTTAATTCTCTTACTCATTTATTTTCAAAATATTAATAAATTAGAATTATTTTACTTCAAATAAGGTTATATGAACTCAAACAATTATTTTATTACAAAAGAAAAGGTCATAATGATTTGAAAGAGTTATAATTATTTGAACTGGTTCGATAAATAGAATTATTTTCTAAATCTCTTACTTTTAAAATTTTGAAATATTAATAAATTAATTTTGATCTTTCCTAAATAAACTTCTATGAGCTGAAATAATTATTTTATGACAAAACAAAAGCTCATAACAATTTGAAATAAATAATTATTCACATAGTCTTAACTATTTCAACTAGTTCAGCAAACAAATTTATTTTTTAAATATCTTAGTTATTAATTTTCAGAATTTTATGAAATTATTGTTATATTAATTCGATCAAGCTTGTATGAACTAAAACAATTTTTTTATAATAAAACAAAAAGTTAAAACAATTTGAAATAGATAATTGTTCAAAATAATCATAACTATTTGAATTGGTGCAGTGAACAAATTTATTTTTTAAATCTTTAATTAATTCTTGAAATATTAATAAATTAATATTATTTTATTTTGAATAAACTTGTATGCTAAAAAACAAATGTTTTATCACAAAGCACAAAGTAATAACAATTTGAAATAGATAGTTGTTCAAATGGCCATAATTATTCAAACTTATTTAGCAAATTAATTTATTTTTTAAATATCTTACTTATTAATTTTTGAAATATTAATAAAGTAGTATTATTTATTTTGGATAACTTTTATGAACTAAAATAATTATTTTATGACAAAACAAAAGATTATAAAGATTTTAAATATATAATTATTCAAATAGTCATAATTATTTGAACTTGTTCAGTAAATAAATTTATTTTTTCAAATCTCTTATTAATTTTTTGAATATTAATAAATTAATATTATTTTATTCCGAAAAAGCTTTTATAAACTAAAACAATTATTTTATGACCAAATAAAAGATCAAAATGATTTTAAATAACTAATTATTCTAATAGTCCTAACTATTTGAACTAGTTCGGTAAACACATTTAGTTTTTAAATCTCTTATTAGTTTTTGAAACATTATTAAATTAGTATTTTTTTCTGAATAAGCTTGTATGATAAAAAGCAATTGTTTTATGAGAAAACAAAGATCATAAAATTTGAGATTTATAGTTTTTCAAATAGTAATAATTATTTGAATTGGTTTTGAAATTATCTTTAGTTTTTAAATCTCTTACTTATTAATTTTCAAAATATTAATAAAATAGTATTATTTTATTTCAGATAAGTTTTTATGATTTGAAACAATTGTTTTATTACAAAATAAAAGGTCATAACGATTTGAAATTGATAAATTATTCAAATAGTAAAAGCTATTTGAACTTGTTTAATAAATATGTTTATTTTTTTAAATATCTTGCTAATTAATTTGTTGAATGTTAATATATTAGTATTATTTTATTTTGAATAAGGTTGTATGAATTGAAATAATTATTTTATGACTAAACAAAATGCCAAAATGATTTGAAATAGATAATTGTTCTAATAGTCTTAGCTATTTAAACTGGTTCGGCAAACACATTTATTTTTTAAATCCCTTACTTATAAATTTTTGAAATATTAGTAAATTAATTTTATTTTAATCTGAATAAGCTTGTATAAAAAGAAACAATTGTTTTATGACAAAATAAAGATTATAACAATTTGAGATAGTTAATTGTTCAAATAGTTATAACTGTTTGAATTGTTTCAGAAAATAGATTTAATTTTTAAATCTCTTATTAATTTTTAAAATAATAAAAGATCAATATTATTTTATCCTAAATAATTTTGCATCCACGGAAATAATTTTTTTTAGACAAAACATGAGGGCATAATGATTTGAAATAAATAATTGTTCAAATGGACATGACTATTTGAACTTGTTCAGTGAATATATTTATTTTTTAAATCTCCTACCTATTAATTTTTGAAATATTAATACATTAGTATTATTTTATTCTGAATAAACTTGTATGAATAGAAACAATTGCCTTATAACAAAACAAAAGATCATAACTATTTGAAATAAATAATTGTTCAAATAGTAACAACTATCTGAATTTGCTTAGTAAACATATTCATTTTTAAAATTTTTTACTTACTAATTTTTGTAATATTAATAAATTTATATTATTTTATTTAGAATAAGCTTGTATGAACAGAAACAATTGTTTTATAACAAAACAAAAGGTCGTAATGATTTCAAATAGATAATTGTTCAAATAGTCATAACTATTTGAACTTATTTGGTAAACAGATTTATTTTTTTATTTTCTTGCTTATTAATATTTTTAATGTTAATAAATTAGCATTATTATATTTCAAATAAGCATGTATGAAACAAAACAACTATTTTTGACTAAACAAAAGGTTATAACGATTTGAAATAGATAATTGTTCTAATAGTCTTAACTATTTAAACTAGTTAGACAAACACATTTTTTTAAAATCTTTATTAATTTTTGAAATAGTAATAAATTAGTATTATTTTATTTTAAATAATTTTGTATGAATAGAAACAATTGTTTTACAGCAAAACAAAATGTCATAATGATTTGAAATAGATAATAGTTCAAATGGACATGACTATTTGAACTTGTTCGATAAACATATTTATATTCTAAATCTCCAACTTATTAATTTTTAGAATATTAATAATTTAGTATTATTTTATTCCAAATAAACTTGTATGAATAGAAACAATTATTTTATGACATAACAAAAGAGCATAATAATTTGAAATAAATAATTATTCAAATAGTCATAACTATTTGAACTCGCTTGATAAACAAATTTATTTTTTAAATCTTTTACTTATTAATTTTTGGAATTTTAATAAATTAGTATTATTTTATTTTGAATATGTTTTTATGAGCAAAAACAATTGGTTTATGACAAAACAAAAGGTCATAACAATTTTAAATAGATAATTATTCAAATAGTCATGACTATTTGAACATGTTTAGGAAATAGATTTAATTTTTAAAATTTTACTTATTAATTTTTGAAAATTTAATAAATTTATATTATATTATTCGAAATAAGCTTGTATGAATAAAACCAGTTGTTTTATGATAAAGCAAATGGTCATAATGTTTTGAAATAGATAATTATTTAGATAGTCATAATTATTTAAACTTGTTCAGTAAATAGATTCATATTTTTAGTTCTCTTACTCGTTAACTTTTCGTATATTAATAAATTAGTATTATTTTTTTTTCAAATAAGCTTATATTAATTGAAACAATTGTTTTATTACAAAACAGAGGGTCATAATGATTTGAAATAGATAATTATTCACATAGTCATGACTATTTGAACTTGTTTGGTAAAAATATTTAGTTTTTAAATCTTTTACTTATTAATTGTCAAAATATTAATAAATTAATAGTATTTTAATTCAAATAAGCTTGTATGAACAAAAACAATTGTTTTATGACAAAACAAAATGTAATAATAATTTTGTTTGCTGAACCAATTCAAATAATTATGATTATTTAAACAATTATCTATTTCAAATCCTTATTACCTTTTGTTTTGTCATAAAACAAATATTTTTGTTCATATGAGTTTGTTTAGAATAAAATAATATTAATTTATTAATATTTTGAAAATCAATAAGAGATTTAAAATATAAATTTTTTTGCCAAGCTAGTTCAATTAGTTATAACTATTTGAACAATTATTTATTTCAAATCTTATGACCATTTGTTTTATCATAAAACAATTGTTTATATTTATACAGTCTTATTCGGAATAAATTAATATTCTAAAAATTAATAAGTAACAGATTTAGAAAATGTATGTTTTGGTTTGACCAATACAAACAGTTATGACTATTTGAATAGTTATCTATTTTAAATTATCATGACATTTTGTTTTGTCACAAAACAGTTATTTTTGTTCGTACAAGCTTATTCAAAATAACATAATTCTAATTTAATAATATTACAAAAATTAATAATAAGAGTTTTAAAAAATGAATTTGTCAACTGGATAAGTTTAAATAATTATGGGTGTTTGAATAATTATCTATTTCAAATTGTTATAACCTTTTGTTTTGTTATTTCTGCTCATAAAAACTTACTTAGAATAAAATAATACTAATTTATTAAAATTCCAAAAATTAATAAGTAAAAGATTTAAAAAATAAATCTATTTACTGAGCAAGTTCAAATAGTTATAACTATTTGAACAATTATTTATTTCAAATCATTATGATCTTTTGTTTTATCATAAAATAATTGTTTCTATTCATACAATTTTATTCAAAATAAAATAATACTAATTTATTAATATTCTAAAAATAATAAGTTAGAGATTTAAAAAATAAATTTATTTACCGAACAAGTTCAAATAGTCCTGTCCATTTACATTATTATCTATTTCAAATTGTTATAACCTTTTGTTTTGACATAAAATAATTGTTACTGTTCATTCAAAATTATTCAAATTAAAATAGTACTAATCTATTAATATTATGAAAATTAATAAGAGATTTAAAAATTAAATTTGTTTTCCAAAATAGTTATGACTATTTAAATAATTATTTACATCAAAATGTTATGATCTTTATTTTGTCATAAAATAATTGTTGCTTTTCATACAAGCTTATTTGGATTAAAATAATACTAATTTAATCGTATTCCAAAAATTAATAAGTAAGAGATTTAAAAAATAAATGTGTTTACTAAACTAGTTCAAATAGTTAAGACTATTAGAACAATTATTTATTTCAAATCAGTTTGACCTTTTGTTTAATCATAAAACAACTATTTTAGTTCATACAAGATTATTTAGAATGAAATATTACTAATTTATTAATATTGGAAAAATTAATAAGTAAGAGATTTAAAAAAATAAATCTGTTTACTAAAAAAGTTCAAAAAGATTTGACTTTTTGAATAATCATTCTAACTATTTAAAGTCATTATGAGCTTTTGTTTTATCATAAAATAATTGTTTCAGTTCATAAAAACTTATCTGAAATAAAATATACTGCTTTATTAATATTTTGAAAATTAATAAGCAAGAGATTTAAAAGCTAAAACTGTTTTTGAACTAGTTCAAATAGTTATGACTATTAAAAAAAAATATTAATCTCAAATCATTATGATCTTTGCTTTCTCATAAAACAATTGCTTTTGATCATCCTAGCTTATTCGAATAAAAATAATACTAATTTAATAATATTATAAAAATTAAAAAGAGATTTAAAAAAAAAATGTGTTTGCTGAACCAGTTCAAATAGTTAAAACTATTAGAATAATTAGCTACTTCAAATCATTGTGACCTTTTATGTAGTCATAAAATAATTGTTTCAGTTCATACAAGCTTATTTGGAATAAAATAATACTAATTTATTTACATTTATTTATTTTAAATTATTATAACCTTTTATTTAGACAGTTAAGATTATATAAATAATTATTTATTTCAAATTATTATGACATTTTGTTTGTCATAAAACAAGCATGTTCGGAATAGGATAAAACTAATTTATTAATATTTCAAAAATTAATAAGTAAGAGATTTAAAAAATAATTCTATTTATTGAACTAGTTCAAATAATTATAACTATTTGAATAATTATCTATTTCAAATCATTATTACCTTTTTTTGTCATAAAACAATTGTTTTTGTCAAGATAAGTTTACTCAAAATAAAATAACACTAATTTATTAATATTTAGAAAATTAATTAGTAAGAGAGTTAAAAGTAAATCTATTTACCAAACCATTTTAAATTGTTTTGATTATTTGAATAATTATCCATTTCAAATCGTTTAACCTTTTATTTTGTCACCAACCAATTGGTTTTGTTCATACTATTTTATTCAAAATAAAATAATACTAATTTAATAATATTCTTGAAAACCTAATAACGAAGAAAATTAAAAACTAAATCTAATTGCTGAATCGTTTCAAATAGTTAAGACATATGAACAATTATCTATTTTAAATCGTTATAACCTTTTCTTTTATTGTAAAATAATTGTTTTGTTCGTATAAGCTTATTCTAATTAAAATGATACTAATTTAATAATATTTTGATAATTAATAAGTAAGAGATTTAAAAAATAAATTTGTTTACCGAATCAGTTCAAATGGTTAAGACTATTATAACAATTATCTATTTGAAATCATTTTGACCTTTTGTTTAGTCATAAAAAAATTGTTCCAGTTCATACAAGCTTATTTAGAATAAATTAATAATAATTTATTAGCATTTGAAAAATTAATAAGAAAGAGATTTTAAAAAATAAATCTATTTACTGAACAAGTTCAAATAGTTATTACTATTTGAACAATTGTCTATTTAAAATCGTTATAACCTTTTGATTTGTCATAAAGCAATTGTTTAAGTTAAAACAAGCTTAGATGGAATAAAAAAATACTAATTTATTAATAATTCTTAAAACAATAAGTAAGAAATTTAAAAAGTAAATCTTTTTATCAAATCAATTAAAATAATTATGGACATTTGAACAACTATTTATTTCAAATTGTTATGACCTTTTGTTTTGTCATAAAATAATTAATTTTGATCATACAAGCTTATTCGAAATAAAATAATACTAATTTACTAATACTTCAAAAATTAATAAATAAGAGATTTAAAAAATAAATATGTTTATCAAACCAATTGAAATAGTTATGACTATTTTAATAATTATCAATCTCAAATCGTTAAGATCTTTGTTTTGTCATAAAACAATTATTTTTGATCATAGAAGCTTATTCGGTTAAAAATAATAGTAATTTAATAATATTCCAAAAATTAATAAGAGATTTAAAAAAGAAATTTGTTTGCCAAACTTGTTCAAATAGTTAAAACTATTAGAATAATTATCTATTTCAAATCATTTAACCTTTTGTTTAGTCATAAAATATTTGTTTCATATCTTGCATACTTATTCAAAATAAAGTAGCCTAAATTTATTAACATTCAAAAAATTAATAAGCCAAATATTTGAAAAAATAAATCTATTTACCAAACAAATTCAAATAGTTATGACTATTTGAGCAATTATTTATTTAAAATCATTATGACCTTTGTTTTGACATAAAATAATTGTTTTAGTTCATAAAAGCTTATCCAAAATAAAATAATTCTAATTTCTTAATATTTCAAAAATTAATTAGTAAGAGTTTAAAAAAATAAATTTTTTTATTAAACAAATTCAAATAGTTATGAATATTTGAACAATTGTCTATTGAAAATTGTTATAACATTTTGTTTTACCACAAAACAATTATTTTAGTTCATACAAGTTTATTCAAAATAAAATAATACTAATTTATTAATATTCTGAAAATTAATAATTAAGTGATTTAAAAAGTGAATCTATTTACCAAATCAATTCCAATAATTATGGTCATTTCAATAATTATGTATTTCAAATCATTATTACCTATTGTTTGGTCATATAAAAATTGTTTTTGATCATACAAGTTTATTCGAAATAAAATAATACTAATTTATGAATATTTCATAGATTAATAAGTAAGAGATTTACAAAATAAATCTATTTACTGAATTAGTTTAAATAGTTATGACTATTTGAACAATTATTTACTTTAAATCATTATAACTTTTTCTTCTATCATAAAAGAATTATTTCTATTTATATAAGTTTATTCAAAATAAAATAATACAAATATAATAATATTCCAAAAATTAATAACTAAGAGATTTAAAAAATAAATTTGTTTGCTGAACTAGTTCAAATAGTTAAGACTGTATGAAAAATGATCTATTTTAAATTGTTTTTGTTTTGCCATAAAACAAAATTTTCAATTCATACAAGCTTATTCAAAATAAAATAAAATGAATTTGTTAATATTTCAAAATTTAATATGTAAGAGATTTAAAAAATAATTTTGTTTACCTAACTAGTTCAAATAATTATGACCATTTGAACAATTATCTATTTCAAATTATTATGACCTTTTGTTTTGTTATGAAATAAATGTTTTTGTTCATGTAAGTTTGTTCAAAATAAAAAAAAAATACTAATCTATTAATATTTCAAAAATTAATAAGAGATTTAAAAAAATATATATTTAACAAACCAGTTCAAATAGTTATAACTATTTGAGGAATTATTTATTTCAAATTGTTATGACTTTATGTTCTATTATAAAACAATAGTTTTTGTTTATACAAGCTTATTCATATTAAAATAATACTAATTTATTAATATTTTGACAGTTAATAAGTAAAAAATTGAAAAAATAAATATGTTTACCGAACTAGATCAAATAGTCATTACTATTTAAATAAACATCGATTTTAAATTGTTATGACCTTTTGTTTTGACATAAAATAATTATTTCAATTCATATAAAATTATTTGAAATAAAATAATAGTGAGTTATTAATATTCCAAAAATTAATAATTAAGAGATTTAAAAAATGAATATGTTTGCCGAACAAGTTTAAATAATTATGACTATTTCAACAATTATCTATTTGAAATCGCTAGAACCTTTTGTTTTGTCATAAAATGATTTTTCTATTTATACAAGCATATTTCAAGTAAAATAATACAATTTTATTAATATTAAGACAATTAATAAGTAAAAGATTCAAAAAATAAATATGTTTTTTGAACAAGTTCAAATCTTTATGACTATTTAACAATTTTTTATTTTAAATTGTTATGACTTTTTGTTTTGTCATAAAACAATTGTTTATGTTTATACAAGCTTATTTGGATTAAAATAATTTTAATTTATTAATATTTCGACAAAAAATACTTGAAAGATTTTTAAAATAAATATGTTTTCTGAACAAGTTCAAATAATCATGACTATTTAAATAATTATCTATTTTAAATCATTGTGACCTTTTGTTTTGTAAAAAAAAAAAAATTGTTTCAGTTTATATATGTTTATTCAAAATAATAAAACTAATTTATTAATATTCCAAAAATTAATGCATAAAAGAATTAAAAAAATAAATCTATTTATCGAAGATGTTCAAATAGTTATATTTGAACAATTATCTATTTCAAAACATTATGACCTTTTTGTTTTGTTATAAAACAATTGGTTTTGTTTATGCAAGCTTATTTTGAATAAAATAATATAAATTTATTAATTTTCTAAACACATTCAAATAGTTATGACTATTTGAACAATTATCTATTTCAAATCATTATGACCTTTTTGTTTTGTCATAAATCAATTTTTTATATTCATAAAAGTTTATTTGGAATAAAATAATACTAATTCATTAAAATTCTAAAAATTGATAAGTAAAAGATTTAAAAAATAAATCTATTTACCAAGCGAGTTTAAAGAGTTATGACTATTTAAACAATTATTTATTTCAAATTGTTATGATCTTTTGTTTTATCATAAAACAATTGTTTCTATTCATACAATTTTATTTGTAATAAAATAATACTAATTTATTAATATTTTAAAAATTAATAAGTTGGAGATTTAAAAAATAAATTTGTTTACCAAACAAGTTCAAATAGTCATGTCATTTGAACTATCATCTATTTTAAATCGTTATGACATTTTGTTTTATTATAAAACAATTGCTTCTATTCATACAAAATTATTCAAAATAAAATAATACTAATTTTTTTAATATTTCAAAAATTAATAAGAGATTTAAAAACTAAATCTATTTATTGAACTAGTTCAAATGTTATGATCTTTATTTTGTCATAAAATAATTGTTTCTGTTTATACAAGCTTATTTAGAGTAAAATATTGCTAAATTAATAATATTCTAAAAATTAATAAGTAGGAGATTTTAAAAAATAAATGTGTTTGCTGAACCAGTTCAAGTAGTTAAGACTATTAGAATAATTATCTATTTCAAATCGTTATTACCTTTTGTTTAGTCATAAAATAATTTTTTTAGTTCATACATGTATATTTGAAATAAAACAATACTAATTTATTGACATTCAAAAAATTAATATACAAGAAATTTTAAAAAATAAAATTGTTTATCGAATAAGTTCAAATAGTTATGACTATTTGAATAAGTATCTATTTAAAATAAATATGATCTTTTGTTTTATCATAAAGCAATTGTTTCAGTTCATAAAAGTTCATTTGAAATAAAATAATATTACTTTAATAATATTTCAAAAATTGATAAGTTATAGATTTAGAAAATAAGTCAGTTTATCAAATCGGTTCAAATAATTATAGCCATTTGAACAATTATCTATTTCAAATCATTACGAACTTTTATTTTGTCATAAAACAATTGTTTTTCATCATGCAAACTTATTTGGAATAAAATAATACTAATTTATTAATATTTCAAAAATTAATATATAAGAGATTGAAAAAATAAATCTATTTACTAAACTAATTCCTATTTGAACAATTATCTATTTCAAATCATTATAACCTTTTATTTTGTAATAAAATAATTATTTTAGTTCATATAAGCTTATTTAGAATAAAATAATACTAATTTTATAATATTCCAAAAATTAATAACTAAGAGTTTTAAAAGATAAATCTATTTGTCGAAGTAGTTTAACAAGTTAAGACTATATGAATAATTATTTGTTTCAAATTGTTATGACTTTTTATTTTGTCATAAAATAATTATTTCGGTTCATACAAGCTTATTCAAAATAAAATAATACTAATTATTAATATTCTAAAAATTAATAAGGAATTTAAAAAGTGAATTCGTTTATTGAATTAGTTCAAATAATTATGGCCATTTCGACAATTATCTATTTCAAATCATTACTACATTTTGTTTGTCATATAACAACTATTTTTTATCATAATAGTTTATTTGGAAGAAAATAATACTAATTTATTAATCTTTCAAAAATTAATAAGTAAGAGATTTAAAAAATAAATATGTTTACTGAACCAGTTTAAATAATTATGACTATTTGAATAGTTGTATTCTTCAAATCATTATAACCTTTTGGTTTGTCATAAAACAATTATTTTTGTTCATACAAGCTTATTTGAAATAAAATAATACTAATATAATAATATTCCAAAAATTAATAACCAAATGATTTTAAAAAATAAAGTTTTTTGCCGAACTAATTCCAATAGTTATGACTATATGAACAATTATCTATTTCAAATAATTTTTGTTTTGCCATAAAATAATTTTTCAATTCATAGTAGCTTTTGTTCATGTAAGTTTGTTTGAAAAAAAATACTAATCTATTAATATTTCAAAAGTTAATAAGAGATTTAAAAAATAAATCTGTTTATCAAACTAGTTTAAATAATTATGACTATTTGAGCAATTATTTCTTTCAAATTGTTATGACTTTTTATTTTATTGTAAAACAATAGTTGCTATTCATACAAGCTTCTTCAGATTAAAATAACACTAATTTATTAATATTTTGATAATGAATAACAAAAAAATAAATATGTTTACCGAACTAGATCAAATAATCATGACTATTTAAATAAATATCGATTTCAAATCAACGTGACCTTTTGTTTTGTCATAAAAAAATTATTTTAGTTAATATAAACTTATTCGAAATAAAATAATACTGAGTTATTAATATTTCAAAAATTAATAATTAAAAGAATTAAAAAAAATTGAATCTACTTACCAAACAAGTTTAAATAATTATGACTATTTCAACAATTATCTATTTCAAATTGCTGTAACCTTTAGTTTTGTCATAAAATTATTTTTTAGTTCATACAAGCTTATTTCGAATAAAATAATACAAATTTATTAATATTAAGACAATTAATATGTAAAAGATTTAAAAAATAAATCTATTTACTAAATAAGTTCAAATCTTTATGACTATTTGAACAATTATTTATTTCAAATTGTTATGACTTTTTGTTTTGTCATAAAACAATTGTTTTTATTCATGCAAGCTTATTCGAAATAAAATAATATTAATTTATTAATATTTCAACAAATAATAAGTAAAAGATTAAAAAATAAATATGTTTTCCAAACAAGTTGAGATAGTCATGACTATTTGAATAATTATCTATTTTAAATCACTGTAACCTTTTGTTTTGTAATAAAAGAATTGTTTTAGTTCATTTAAACTTATTTGAAACAAAATAGTACTAATTAATGAAACAAAATAGTACTAATTTATTAATATTCCAAAAATTAATGAGTAAGAGAATTAAAAAATGAATCTGTTTACTGAACATGTTTAAATAGTTATGACTATCTGAATAATTATCTATTTTAAAACATTATGACCTTTTGTTTTGTTATAAAATCAATTGGTTCTGTTCATGCAAGTTTATTTTGAATAAAATAATATAAATCTATCAATATTCGAAACATTAATATGTAAAAATTTAAAAAATAGATAGGTTTTCTAAACACATTCAAATAGTTATGACTATTTGAAGAATTATCTATTTCAAATCATTATGACCTTTTGTTTTGTCATAAAGCAATTTTTTCTGTTTATAAAAGCTTATTTGAAATAAAATAATATTAATTTATTAAAAAATAAGTAAAAGATTTAAAAATAAATCTATTTACTAGGCGAGTTTAAATAGTTATGACTATTTGAACAATTATTTATTCTAAATCGCTATGATCTTTTGTTTTGTCATAAAATAATTTTTTCTATTCATTCAATTTCATTCAAAATAAAATAATACTAATTTATTAATATTTTAAAAATTAAATAGTTGGAGATTTAAAAAATAAATTTGTTTTCCAAGCAAGTTCAAATAATCATATCCATTTGAACTATCATCTATTTCAAATCATTGTGACATTTTATTTTGTCGTAAAATAATTGTTTCTATTTATATAAAATTATTTAGAATAAAATAATGTTAATTTTTTAATATTTCAAAAATTAATAAGAGATTTAAAAATTAAGTCTGTTTATTAAACCAATTCAAATCGTTATGATCTTTATTTTTTTATAAAACAATTATTTCTATTCATACAAGCTTATTAAGAGTAAAATAGTGCTAAATTAATAATATTCTAAAAATTAATAAGTAAGAGATTTAAAATATAAATGTGTTTATTAAACCAGTTCAAATAATTAAGACTATTAGAACAATTATCTATTTCAAATCATTTTAACCTTTTTGTTTAGTCATAAAAATTTTTTTTTAGCTCATAGATGCTTATTTGAAATAAAATAATACCAATTTAGTAACATTTAGAAAATTAATACACAAGAAATTTATAAAAATAAATCTATTTGCCAAACAAGTTCAAATAGTTATGACTATTTGAACAATTATCTATTTAAAATAAATATGACCTTTTGTTTTATCATAAAATAATTGTTCTAGTTCATAAAAGCTTATTTGAAATAAAATAATATTACTTTATTAATATTTCAAATATTGATAAGTTAGAGATTTAAAAAATAAATCATTTTATCGAATCAGTTTAAATAATATGGCCATTTGAACAATTATCTATTTCCAATCATTATGAAAATTTGTTTTATCATAAAACAATTGTTTTTATCATGCATGCCATTTTGGAATAAAATAATACTAATTTATTAATATTTCAAACATTTGTAAGTAGTTATTTAAAAGATAAATCTATTTATCAAACCAGTTCCTATTTGGACAATTATCTATTTCAAATTGTTGTAACCTTTTGTTCTATTATAAAATAATTATTTTAGTTCGTATAAGCTTATTTAGAATAAAATAATTCTAATTTAATAATATTCTGAAAATTAATAACTAAGAGATTTAAAAAATAAATCTATTTGCTGAAGTAGTTCAATCAATTAAAACTATGTGAACAATTATTTATTTCAAATCGTTATGACCTTTTATTTTGTCATAAAACAATAATTTCAGTTCATACAAGCTTATTCAAAATAAAATAAAACTAATTTATTAATATTTCAAAATTTAATAAGTAAGTGATTTAAAAAGTGAATTTGTTTATCGAATCAGTTCAAATAATTATGGCCATGTCAATAATTATCTATTTCAAATTGTTATTACCTTTTGTTTCATCATATAAGAATTGTATTTGAACATTCAAGCTTATTCAGAATAAAATAATTTTAATTTATTAATCTTTCTTAAGTTAATAAGTAAGAGATTTAAAAAATAAATCTATTTACCAAACTAGTTCAAATAGTTATAACTATTTGAAATTGTTATAACTTTTTGTTCTGTCATAAACCAATTATTTTTGTTCATACAAGTTTATTTGAAATAAAATAACACTAATCTAATAATATTCCAAAAATTAATAACTAGAGAATTAAATATAATTGTTTTGAACTAGTTCAAATATTTAAAACTATGTGAACAATTATTTTTTTAAATTATTATGACCTTTTGTTTTGTCATAAAAAAATTTTTGTTGAATTCATACTAGCTTTTTCGAAATAAAATAAAATAAATTTATTAATATTTCAAAAATTAATAAGTAGTAGATTTAAAAAATAATTTTGTTTACCTAACCGTTCAAATAATTAACTGTTATGACCTTTTATTTTGTCATAAAAGAATTGTTTTAATTCATATAAGCTTATTCAAAATAAAGTAATACTAATTTATTAATAACCTAAAAATTAATAATAAAGAGATTTAAAAAATGAATTTATTTACTAAACAAATTTAAATAATTATGCCTATTTGAACAATTATCTATTTGAAATAGGTATAACCTTTTGTTTTGTCATAAAAGAATTCTTTTATGTTCATCCAAGCTTATTTCGAATAAAATAATACAAATTTATTAATATTATGACAATAAGTAAAAGATTTAAAAAATAAATCTATTTATCAAATAAGTTCAAATCGTTATTTCTATTTGAACAATTATTTATTTAAACTTGTTATGACTTTTTGTTTTGTCATAAAACAATTATTAATATTCATACAAGTTTATTCGGATTAAAATTATATTAATTTATAAATATTTTGACAATTAATAAGTAAAAGATTTAAAAAATAAATATGTTTACTAAACAAGTTCAAATAGTCATGACTATTTGAATAATTATCTATTTCAAATCATTATGACATTTCCTTTTTGTTAGCTCAAAGATTTGGAATAAACCAAAAGGGGGTGAATTGGTTTTAATAAATTTTTGAAAAACAATATTCAATAAGCACAAATTTTGCTAAACAATTAAACACAATAATTGTAAGTAAATGAACGATAGGGATAAAGAATATAACACGGAGATTTATAAAGGTTCGGTCCTTTCTTAGGCACCTACGTCCTTTCCCTTAGCCTTTCTTGCCAAGGAGTTCAATCCACTATAAGTGTTGAAGATTACAACCAAGCTTCTTTAAGCTTTACAAACTCAACACAATATACTCTTAAGGGTTATCCTCCCCCTTAAGCTCACAAACTCACAATACAGAGATATGAAGTGTTTTGCAAACTCTAAGAATCTCTCAAAGGTTGGGCGTTTGCTAATTTGAAGTACACAGTGGTATAGACAACAAAATAGAGAAAACCTGATATGAATTCTGCATTTTTCTAACTTGGAACAACTTTGAATGCTTGAGCAAATTGGTAGGTGAATGGAAATAAGTTTTCTTGGTCTTGTTTCTCTTGGTCTGTAGTGGAATGCTTGATTTATAATTAGGAAGTAGTTGAGAGCTATTGGATTGCATTTAATGCTTCAAACCTACAAAAATTCAGACAAAAAAATAGCCATTAGAAGTTGTTAGCCTTCAGGGGATCAATCCCTTATCATAGGGGATCGATTGGTTCATATTGGAGAAGGCTCGATTTTGTGCCTAATTTGTCGTACTCGATTGATCCCTTTAAGAGGAGATTGATCCCTTTTCTGGGTTTTCGAACTGGGGAACATTTTGTTTGAGCAATCGATCGATCCCTTTTAACAGGGGATCGATCCCTTTTTTGGGTTTTCAAACTTGGGAAACATTCTGTCTGAGCAATCGATCGATCCCTTTAAGAAGGGATCAATCCTCTATGTGATGGGATCGATCCGTTTTCTGGAAAATTGCACGATACAAACATTCTATATGAAAAAGTTATCAATCCCTTGAATGAGAGGATCGATCCGTTCAGCTTGAAACCCTAACCAATCGATCCCTACAGGGAGGGGATCGATCAATTTTTGCTAAATCTTGAGAACTTTCGATTTTGGTTGAAAACAAGATCGATCCCTTTTGGTAGGGGATCGATCCCTTCTATTAAAACTTGCATAAATCATGTTTTGTTATGAGAATTTGAGTTGTTTTGATTCTCAAATGAATTTTGGCAAGATAGAAGGGTGGAAAAATGTTCAATTTAAGCTTAGGCAAGATTGAAACAAGTTTGGAAAATTTTTATTTTGTCAAATCAAAACTCTTAATCAATTCAAGGCTAACAATCTCCCCCTTTTTGATATGACAAAACCAAGTGAAAAATTTACTTAAAAACAATTTTCCTTTCGAAAAAAAAGCTCCTCCTTAATCTATGAAAAGCCAACTCCCTCTAAAGAATATAACTCCCCTTAAATTTAAGCATTAGTTATAAGCCAACTAAGGAAACTCAATATCACCAAACCAATATTGTTGAGTCATCAAAACAATTTTTCATACAATATTTCTCCCTCTTTTTGTCATAACAAAAAAGATGAAATAAAGCAAAATGAAACCAAATGAGAGAAAATCAATTCAAGGCCACTTAATCATCAATCATTAAACAACACAAAAATAGCACACAATAATAGAATGAAAGATGAATTTTATTGATATGAAGATCAAGTGCCAATATTTACAAACAAAAATGCAAAGTTAGATTTACAAAATATAATAATGTGGGAAAAACATAAGGGATGACACTAGTGAAGTTCATTATGGTGGAGGTGAAGAATGAGAAGATTGATGAGGATGATAAGAGTGAGAAGATGGCTGCTAGGTGAAGAACCAATCGATCCATTCCAAAAGAGGATCGATTGGGTTGAGCTGTAGCATTTTTTTTTTAATAAAAAGATTTGAGAAACATGCATTATGATCATTCAAGCATACAATCATGCACAAATTACAAAAAAAATTTAGATAAACACATATTAGATCAATCAAGAGTGCACTATTTATCATAACATCAAGAAATCCACTTTAAGGAACATTCATCATGCCAAGTTCACCTCTAATTGCATAAAATCTATCCTTGTCAAGAGGTTTTATGAAGATATTAGCTAGTTGATGCAAGGTATCCACATATTCAAGCACAATATCACCCTTTTGAACATGATCTCTAATAAAATGATGCCTAATTTCAATATGTTTGGTTCTAGAGTGTTGAATTGTATTTTTGGTGAGATTGATGGCACTAGTATTGTCACATTTAATGGGAATATGATCCATGGTTATTCCAAAATCCTCCAATTATTGCTTAATCCACAAAACTTGGCACAACAACTTTCAGTTGCCACATATAAGTTTACTTGAAATAAAATAATACCAATTTATCAATATTTTGAAAATTAATAATTAAGAGACATAAAAAATGTATTTGTTTACCAGACAAGTTTAAATAATTATGATAATTTGAACAATTATTTATTCAAATCACTATAACATTTTGTTTTATCATAAAATAATTTTTTTCTATTCATACAAGCTTATTAGGAATCAAATAATATAGATTTATTAATATTAAGACAATTAATAAGTAAAAGATTTAAAAAATAAATTTGTTTATCGAACAAGTTCAAATCGTTATGATTGTTTGAACAATTATTTATTTCTACTTGTTATGACTTTTTGGTTTGCTATAAAATAATTATTTCTATTCATACAAGGTTATTCAGATTAAAATAATATTAATTTATTATTTTTTGACAATTAATAAGTAGAAGATTTAAAAAATAAATATGTTTACCGAACAAGTTGAAATAGTCATGACAATTTGAATAATTAATTATTGTGAATCATTATAACTTTTTGTTTTGTAATAAAACAAGTGTTTCAGTTCAAATAAGTTCATTTGAAATAAAATAACACTAATTTATTAATATTCCAAAAATTAATGAGTAAGAGAATTAAAAAATGAATCGGTTTACCAACCATGTTTAAATAGTTATGGCTATCTAAACAATTATCTATTTTAAAAAATTATGACCTTTTTTTCTATCACAAAATAATTGTTTTCGTTCATGCAAGCTTATTTTGAATAAAACAATATAAATTTATTAATATTCCAAAAAGTATTAAGCAAAAATTTTAAAAATAAATATGTTTTCTTGACACTTTCAAATAATTATAACTATTTGAATAATTATCTATTTCAAATCATTATGACAATTTGTTTTGTCATAAACTAATTGTTTCTATTCGTAAAAGCTTATTCAGAATAAAAGAATACTAATTTATTAAAATTTTAAAAATTAGTAAGTAAAAGATTTAAAAAATAAATCTATTTACTAAAAGGGTTTAAATAGTTATGACTATTTGAATAATTTTTATTTCAAATCATTATTATCTTTTATTTTGTTGTAAAACAATTGTTTCTATTCATACAAGCTTATTTGAAATAAAATAATACTAATTTATTAATATTCTAAAAGTTAATAAGTTGGAGATTTAAAAAATAAATTTGTTCATCGAACAAGTTTAAATAGTCACGTCTATTTGAACTATTATCTATTTTAAATATTATGATATTTTGATTTGTCGTAAAACAATTACTTCTATTCATATAAAATTATTCAAAATAAAATAATACTAATTTATTAATATTTCAAAAATTATTAAGAGATTTAAAAACTAAATCTATTTATCGAACCAGTTCAAATAGTTATGACTATTTGAACAGTTATCTATCTCAAATCATTATGATTTTTGTTTTGCCATAAAACAATTATTTTTGTTCATACAAGCTTATTTGGAGTAAAACATTGCTAAATTAATAATATAATAAAAATTGATAAGTAAGAGACTTAAATAATAAATGTGTTTGTTGAACTAGTTCAAATAGTTAAGGCTTTTCAAACTATTATCTATTTCAAATTGTTTTGACCTTTTGTTTATTCTTAAAATAATTTTTCAGTTCATACATGCTTATTTCAAATAAAATAATACTAATTTATTAACATTTAGAAAATTAATAAGCAAGAAATTAAAAAAAAATCTATTTACCGAATAAGTTCAAATAGTTATGACTATTACAACAATTATATATTTAAAATAAATATGACTTTTTGTTTTATTATAAAATAATTGTTTTAGTTCATAAAAGCTTATCTAAAATAAAAAGTAGTAAATTTAAAAAATAAATCTATTTACCGAATCAACTCTTTTTTAAATAATTATCTATTTTAAATCGTTTTAATCTTTTGTTCCATTATAAAATAATTACTTTAGTTCATATAAGCTTTTTCAAAATAAAACAATACTAATTTAATAATATTTTTAAAATGAATAACTAAACGATTTAAAACATAAATCTGTTTACTAAAGCAGTTCAAACAGTTAAGACTTTATAAATAATTATCTATTGCAAATCATTATAACCCTTTGTTTTATCATAAAACAATTGTTTCAATTCATACAAGCTTATTCAAAATAAAATAATACTAATTTATTAATATTTCAAAAATTAATAAGTGATTTAAAATGTGAATCTGTTTGTTGAATCAGTTGAAATAATTATGGCCATGTCAATAATTATCTATTTCAAATCATTATTCCCTTTTGTTTGATCATATAACAATTGTTTTTGAACATTCAAGCTTATTCAAAATAAAATAATACCAATCTATTAATCTTTCAAAAATTAATAAATAAGAGATTTAAAAAATAAATCTGTTTATTGAACTAGTTCAAATAGTTATGATTGTTTAAATAGTTGTAAACTTCAAATCATTATAACTTTTTGTTTTGTCATAAAACAATTATTTTTGTTCATACTAGCTTATTCAAAATAAAATAATACTAATCTAGTAATATTCCAAAAATTGATAACTAAGAGATTTAAAAAATAAATTTGTTTGTCGAACTAGTTTAAATAGTTAAGATTATATGAACAATTATCTGTTTCAAATCGTTATGACATTTTGTTTTGTCATAAAATAATTTTTTAATTCATACTAGCTTATTCAGAATAAAATAAAATGAATTTATTAATATTTCAAAAATTAATAAGTAAGAGATTTAAAAAATAATTCTATTTACCTAACCAGTTCAAATAATTATGACTATTTGAACCATTATCTATTTCAAATCGTTATGACCTTTTGTTTTTTCATAAAATGAATGTTTTTTATCATAAAAGTTTGTTCAGAATAAAATAATATTAATCTTATTAATATTTAAAAAATTAATAAAAGATTTAAAAAATAAATCTGTTTATCAAACCAGTTCAAATAGTTATAACTACTTGAACAATTATTTACTTCAAATCATTATGACTTTTTGTTTTGTTATATGTTCATGCAAGCTTATTCGGGTTAAAATAATACTGATTTACTAAAATTTCAACAATTAATAAGTAAAAAATTTAAAAAATAAATATGTTTATCAAACTAGATCAAATCGTTATGACCTTTTGTTTTATCATAAAAAATTATTTCTATTCATATAAGCTTATTTGGAATAAAATAATACTAAGTTATTAATATTCCAAACATTAATAATTAAGAGATTTAAAAAATGAATCTATTTAGTGAACAAATTTAAATAATTATAACTATTTGAATAATTATTTATTTGAAATTTCTATAACCTTTCGTTTTGTCACAAAATGATTTTTTCTATTCATACAAGCTTATTTTGAATAAAATAATAGAAATTTATTTATATTAAGACAATTAATAAGTAAAAGATTGAAAAAATAAATCCATTTATCGAACAAGTTCAAATAATTTTAACTATTTGAACAATTATTTATTTCAACTTGTTATGACTTTTTATTTTATCATAAAATAATTGTTTTTGTTCATACAAGCTTATTCAGATTAAATACTATTAATTTATTAATATTTTGAAAATTAATAAGTAAAGATGTTAAAAATAAATATGTTTACCAAACAAGTTTAAATAGTAATAACTATTTGAATAATTATTTATTTTAAATCGTTATGACCTTTTTTTTCATCAAAAACCAATTGCATCAGTTCATATAGGCTTATTCGAAATAAAATAATACTAATTTATTAATATTCTAAAAATTATTGAATAAGAGATTTAAAAAATGAATCTATTTATCAAACAAGTTCAAATAGTTATGACTATTTAAACTATTTTCTATTTCAGATTGTTATGACATTTTGTTTTGTCATAAAACAATTATTTCTATTCATACAAGCTTATTCCAAATAAAATAATATAAATTTATTAATATTTCAATAGTCATAACTATTTGAACTAGTTTGGTAAAGAGATTTAATTTTTAAATCTCTTGTTAATTTTTAAAATAGTAATAAATTAGTATTATTTTATTCTGAATAATTTTGTATGAATATAAACAATTATTTTATGACAAAACAAAATGTCATAATGATTTGAAATAGATAATAGTTCAAATGGACATGACTATTAGAACTTGTTTGGTAAACAAATTAATTATTTAAATTTTCAACTTACTGATTTTTAGAATATTAATAAATTAGAATTATTTTATTTCAAATAAACTTGTATAAATAGAAATAATTGTTTTATGATAAAACAAAGGATCATAATGATTTAAAATAAATAATTATTTAAATAGTCATAATTATTTGAACTCACACAGTAAACAGATTTATTTTTAAAATATTTTATTTATTAATTTTGAAATATTAATAAATTAGTATTATTTTATTCTGAATAAGGTTTTTTGAACAGAAATAATTGGTTTATGACAAAACAAATAGTCATAATGATTTGAAATAGATAATTGTTCAAATAGTCATAACTATTTGAACATGCTCAAAAAATAGATTTATTTTTAAAATTTTTACTTATTAATTTTTTGAACATTAATAAATTTATATTATTTTATTTGAAATAAGCTTGCATGAATAGAACCAATTGTTTTATGACAAAACAAAAGGATATAATGTTTTGAAATAGATAATTATTCAGATAGTCATAACTATTTAAACTTGTTTGATAAATAGATTATTTTTTTAATTCTCTTACTCTTTGATTTTTGGCATGTTAATAAATTATTATTATTTTAATTCAAATAAGCTTACGTGAACTGAAACAATTTTTTTATTACAAAACAAAAGGTCATAATGATTTGAAGTAGATAATTATTCAAATAGTCATGACAATTTGAACTTATTCGGTAAATATATCTTTTTTAAATCTTTTACTTATTAATTGTTGAAATATTAATAGATTAATATTATTTTAATGCTAATAAGCTTGTATGGATAGAAATAACTATTTTATGACAAAACAAAAAAGTCATAAGAATTTGAAATAAATAATTGTTCAAATAGTCACAACAAGTTGAACTTGTTTGGTAAATGGATTTATTTTTTAAATCTTTTACTTATTAATTGTTGTTAGCCTTGAATTGATCCTTATTTTGAAATGACAAAACATTAAGCTACTTGATCAAGATTTTGAAAAAGATTTATTTAGTGCATGATCTTAAGTTTTATATTTTGGTACTAAATAAATAATATGTTTTTCATAGTGTAAACAAACCTTTCTTTATTTTCATATTTCTCAAACCAAATCTATATTTAAATATTGTTTATTTGAGCTTAAATGAAAGTTCAATATTGTTTAAAGTGAACTTATTCATTTTGGACTTAATACAACTTTAATAATATTGGTTTTAAGAAATAGATTAACTTAAGAAAGTTGTTTTACAAGAACAAAGTTTTCTAACTTTGAATTTGTTTTATTTTTCTATATTAATTCACAAAGCTTTAATATTTAAATTTTATATGGTTGGAAAGCTCTTTGAGTCTACTTTTTAATGGATCAAACAAAATCAAAATCCAAATTTTCTAGGAAAGGATTTTAAATTTTTACTAGATACTTTGTAGTTGTCTAAAAACTGCATAAAAGATAGATTTGAAAATTCATTATAATTCGTACAAAATGAATTAAGTGATGAATTTTATATGGATACAAAGCCCTTTAAGTGTAGTTTCTAAATCTTTAAACGGTTTGTGATTTTGATTTGTATAACTCAAGATTTGATCAAATTTGTGAGTAGAGTGTAAAACATGGGACATTTACCTAGATGGACAAGATCGATCCCTTCAGGGAAGGGATTGATTGAATTTTCTTACAAAAGCAACTTTTGTATTAAAAAGGCAAGAAAGGATCGATCAGACTATGTAGGAGATTGATCACCCCCTTCAACCAATTGATCCCTTCAAGGAAGGGATCGATTAGGTCATGATTTTTAAAGGCATATTGGTTCCAAAACATGAACCAATCGATCCCCTCATGGAAGGGATCGATCGAGTCTTGCCCAAAACACTCCAATGGCTAGTTTTCATGCTTCCAATAGGCATTTCTTCTTCCCAAGCTTCCCTAATGGCTAGTTCTTCAATTTTTTTATATATTGGCCACTCCAACAATCAAGAAGGTTGATGAAGCAAGAGAACAAGAGTCAACAGGTTAGTTCTTCAAATGAGATTGTCTCTTATAGGTATGCTAGAGCAAAGAGCTATATTGTGATTTTAAAGAATGGAACTCTAGACACACAATGGGTATGGGTAACCTCTAAACGTTTATTTAAAGAGAATTTGAATTTGGTTATCTATTCTTGATGAAATTTAATGCTTGATTGATTATGCAAAATTTGGTTGACATTGATTACACGACATATGTTGCATAATCTTAAGAAAATGTGAGCTTGAATTGAATATACATTTATTTTGCTCTTAAATATGTTTGAGATGCTTGTTGAAATTATTTGTGGTGTTAAATTGCTTGAGCATAATTTTGTTGATGAATTTTTTATTGATGCTTGGTGTGATTATTTATGTGCTAAATTGTTTTTATATTTATGCACAAACTTAGAAGGAGCACTCAAAGCTTAATGATTTTGAGACTTTATATTTAGCTTTGAAAATGATTTTTGCTAGAGTCAAGCCTTAAAATATGAAATTTTGTTTTAGCAAGTTTTTTTATTGTAAAATGAATTTGAATATCTTAAATTCAATGATTTAAACTTGTTCATCAAAGATAACTCGATAACTTGCAATGGTTTAAAATTTTCATAAGTGCTATATGCTAGTTTTAAAGGATTTTGGAGCTTAAAAGATTAAATTTTGTTTTTGAACATAGATGGGCATAAAAACCATTTAGACAATTTCAAATTGTGATATAAAACTTTTCTAAATGGTTTGAAGAGCTTAAATGTGTGTTTAAACATATTTGCCCATTTTAATAGCTTTTTTCAAAGAAATATGGGATTAAGAGTTGACTTTTTTATTTCCTTGTTTCTAATGCCAAATGACCACTTGAACAACTTTGTTTTGTCATTTGAAACTTGTTGGAAAGGTTCAAATTGGATAAAAATGAGCTTGATTGGTTATGAGATTTATGAAGGTCTTTTTCAAGCAAAAATGAGCTTTAAAATATCAAAAATAAAATTCTTGGAAATATTGAGCTTTGAATGATTTATCCTATTGTATTTTGCATAGACATATTTGTTTGAATGATTTTGGCATGATGGAAATGATTTTGTGATTTTTATACATATTGATTTGTGATTGTTAAACAAGCCTATATGACCATGTTGATTAAAATTACTCAATTTGTTCTTAATGCTTGGATAGTGTGAACTATGTTTTAAAACTTGATTGCTTCATTCTCAACTCCCTTAACTCTTGATTTGTGATTGATGAATTGATGAACTTTATGTGCTTAAATGGAATATATTGATTCTTGGTTCATCTCTAGTCTTGGTTAAGATATATGCTTATATGATCATTAATTCAACTTGACCTTAATGCTTATGATTTGAAAACACTTAAATTTTTTATCTCTTGATTTTTAAAATATTTTTAATATACTTGCTCTTGTGCTAAATTGATTCATTAATTTTATGAAATATTTTGGATCTTGTGCTTAACTGTTTTATCCCTTAATTTTTTTTTTCATTTTGATTTTGAATTAATGAACTACTTATTTTTTTTTAAATGGTAAGTGTTTTTGGTTCATCTATTGTTCTTGTCAAATGTGTGCATATATGATAAAATGTGATTTTTTTTTACTTGACATGGTCGCAACATGACTTAAGTAAATTAATTTCTTATGATGCTTATTTTTAGCTTAAGTCATTATTGATTATGGCCTATAATTAGTGTAGACATATTTATGCCTTTAGGCTAAAATTTTTTTTGAATATGTTTTTGATGATAAATATGTCCTTCTTGAGTATGTTTGAATTTTGTAGGGCCTTAAATTGATTTTGACATATTCCTTGGTGATTTATTAAATATATATGAATATGGAATATGTCTATTTTGTGTTCATGAATGATCTAAAAGGTTTGATTTTGCACATTACATGAGAACTTTAGTTTTAGTGCCAATATTGTGATATTTGATGCTTAACTTGATACATGGCTTTTAGCTTAAGTTTATATATATCTCCCTTGTAATTGGCAACTTGTGCTTAGTGAATAAATTTTTTTTGCCTATAATGACTTAGAATATAGAATTTTTTTCTAACAATTGGTATAATTTTTATCAATTGATTTTCTTAATGCTTTAAATGAAAATCCTTTGTCAAGAAATTTTTCTAAATCTATGCTAGGAGAACTTGAAATATGCATGAATGAACTAACATTTTTGGGATTTTAAGTGGAACAAGCAAAGCAAGTCATCTTCATCAATCAAGCCCAAGTACATCAAAGACTTAACTCAAATGATGTGAAATGGAGGATTCAATGCCTCACTCAACTACAATGAGCACAACAACATAGCTTGATAAGGATGGAGGTAATTGTATGGAATCTATGCTATGTGCCTATGATTTATAATGTTTAATGCATGATTTGATAAGTGCTTGCTTTTATATGTGCAAAAATGAGATATTGTGTTTAAATTTATGAACACTTTGCACAAATTAATCACCAAGCTACTTGATAAAATTTGTCTTAACTTTGTTAAATGCTTGGATTGATTAATATTCATGCCTAGTTCTTGATTGCTTTGATTAATAGTTTTTATAGCATGAATATTTGTTTGAATTTTTGAACATGGCTATGAGTTAGCTATATTGATTTCTTGATTTTTAATTGATTTGACTCAGATTATCAATTATAAATTTGAAATTTATATACATGTTCATTGATTGAGATCATTAAGATAGCATGTACCATATTATGTCTAAATGTTTGTATAGTTATTGGTATATTGCTATATGTAATTTGAAATGTTTTTGCATATGCTTAAAATATGTGTGCTCTATGAAAGTTATTGAATAAAATTGTTGACAATTGGTATCAAATTGCTAAAGATTTTTTTGAACTTTCATAGATGTTTATTTATGTGCCTATCCTTGATATAGCTTGTAGCTTTCATGCAAAATTGTGTGTGCCTTAAATTGATTAATTCTTATTTTGAAAAGAAGAATAATCTTAGAATACAATTTTGCTTGATTTGTTTTGTGATAACATTGGTATGCTCTATGATAACATATCTTTAACAATTGGTATGAGCTGTATGCATGTGCATGAATTTATGCTTAATTGCTATTGATGTTTTATGTTCTAAGCACATCTTATCCTAAAATGATTTATGAGTAGATTGCATATCATTCATTATCCTTTGCTCATAAATTTCATGTAGTAAATTTGATGACTTGTGCTAAATTGCTAAAATTGCATACTCTTATGCTTTTATGCTTGACTACATGCATGTGAACTTCATTGTGCATATTATACTTGATTACATGCATTCAAAATACTTTTGATATTATTGGTATCAAGCATTTTGTCCCATGCCTTGAATTAATCTCCCTTTCTTTTGAAATGACAAAAAGGAGAAAGAGTTTACAGATATTTCTTCTTGTATGCTTATAGCAATTGATATAAGAGCTTAAACATTTGGTATAAAGAGCATAAACAAAAAGGAGAAGAAATGTTTCATGAATATATTTGTTAATGATGTCTCTTTGTGTTTAATTGCTCATTAATATGCTCATGCCTTTTTGCTATGACAAAAAGGGGGAGAAATATTTGGTGGATAAATTTGCTTATGCTTGATATACATATGTTTATGTGTGATTAATTGTTATATATGCTCTAACATATGTTAGTTGAGTTGTGTTGGATTATGATGCATAAATCGAGGGGGAGTTTTGCCATGCATTGTTTAAGGGGGAGTCTTTCAAAATATTTTTCAAAATCTTACATGTTTTAAAGAAAGTTTTTTTTTTTTATCAAGCAAATTTATCTTTAAGTTTTGTCATATCAAAAAGGAGGAGATTGCTAGCCTTGAATTGATACTTATTTTCAAATGACAAAACATTAAGCTAAATAAGCTTAATCAAGATTTTGAAAAAGATTTATTTAGTACATGTTCTTAAGTTTTATATTTTGGTACTAAATAAATAATATGTTTTTCATAGTGTAAACAAACCTTTCTTTGTTTTTATATTTCTCAACCTAAATCTATCTTTAAAGATTATTTATTTGAGCTTAAATGAAAGTTCAATTGTTGTTTTTAAAGTAAACTTATTCATTTTGGACTTAATACAATTTTAATAGTATTGGTTTTGAGAAATAGATTAACTTAAGAAAGTTGTTTTACAAGAACAAAATTTTCCAACATTGAACTTGTTTTATTTTTTTGTATTAATTCACAAAGCTTTAATATTTGAATTTTATATGGTTGGAAAGCTTTTTGAGTCTATTTTCTAATGGATCAAAGAAAATAAAAATCCTAATTTTCTAAGAATAGATTTTAAATTTTTACTAAACACTTTGCAATTGTCTAAAAACTGCACAAGGGATAGTTTTGAATATTCACTATAATTCGTACACAATGAATTAAGTGATGAATTTTAGAAAGCCATTTGAGACTAGTTTCTAAATCTTCAAATGGTTTGTGATTTGGATTTGTATAACTCAAGATATGATCAAATTAGTTAGTAGAGTGCAAAACTGGAAACATTTACCTAGGTGGACAGGATCGACCCCTCAAGGAAAGGATCAATTGATTTTTCTTATAGAAGTAACTTTTGTGTTAAAAAGGCAAGAAGGGATTGATCACCCTATGTAGGGATCGATCACCCCCTTTAACCAATCAATCCCCTTAAGGAAGAGATTGATCAGGTTGTGATTTTCAAAGGCAAACTAGTTCCAAAACATGAACCAATCGATCCCCTCATGGAAGGGATCGATCAGGTCTTGCCCATAACACTCCAACGACTAGTTTTTCTTGCTTCCAATGGGTATTTCTTCTTCCCAAGCTTCCCTAATAGCTAATTCTTCAATTTCTCTATATATTGGCCACTCCAACACACCAAAAAGGTTGATGAAGCAAGAGAGCAAGAGTCAATAAGCTATATTTTCATTCTTTTAAAGAAATCAAGAGTTTTAGAGCTTTAAAGTCTATTTCTTTGTGTTTCTTGTATCCAAAATATTGTTGTGTTTCATTCATCATTTTCTTTGCACTTTATTAGGCAAACACTTAGCCTTTGAGAGGTGTTTTGAATTTGCATTTCTATCAAGATTATTTTATAATCAAGAGGTGAGGTATCCTCTTGTATTTGTAGGATTGAAAAGTTTCTACTTAGCCTAGAAAGTAGAGAGTGTAAGGTTTCTATCTTAAGCCTTAGAGAGAAAAAGATAGGGTTGTAATTTCAATTCAAGAATAGTGGATTGAAGCCTTAGTGTGGACAACCAAAAGAGAGGATGTAGGTGCCTTGTGGAGAAAGATCGAACCTCTATAAATCCTTGTGTTTGATTTCTCTATCCCTATCTTTTTATTTTGATTATGGTTTATATTTGCTTATAGTTCATCAATTCATTGTTATTTGCATCATATTTTGATATTGGTTTAAATTTCCATTCAATTATATTGAAATGATTTGTTGGAAAAGAATTTGAAAAAATCCAATTTACCCCTAGATCACCATCTCACCTAAAAAGCTAACAATTGTCTTAATTTTAATAAATTTGTATTATTTTTTTTAAATAAGCTTGTATGAATAGAAACAATCATTTTATGACAAACCAAAAGGTTATAGCGATTACAAATCAATAATTGTTTGAATAGTAATAATTATTTAAATTTGTTTGGTAAATAGATTTTTTTTTAAATCTCTTAATTATTAATTTTCAAAATATTAATAACATAGTATTCTTTTATTTCAAATAACCTTATATGAATTGAAATAACTTTTTTATGACAAAACAATAGGTCATAACGATTTGAAATAGATAATTATTCAAATAGTCATGACTATTTAATCTAGTTCGATAAACATATTTATTTTTAAATTTTTTACCTATTAATTATCAAAATATTAATAAATTAGTATTATTTTAATTTGAATAAGCTTGTATGAATAGAAACTATTGTTTTATAACAAAACAAAAACTCATAATGATTTGAAATAAATAATTGCTTAAATATTCATAACTATTTGAATTGGTTTGATAAACAGATTTATTTTTTAAATATCTTATTAATTTTCAAAATATTAATATCTTAGTATTATTTTATTTTGAATAAACTTATATGGACAAAAACATTTGTTTTATGACAAAACAAAAGGACATAACAATTTGAAATAGATAATTATTCAAATAGTCATAATTATTTGAACTGGTTTGGCAAACATAATTATTTTTTTAAATTTCTTACTGATTAATTTTTGAAATATTAATAAATTTTTGTATTTTATTTTACATAAGTTAGTAAGAACTAAATAAATTATTTTACAACAAAATAAAAGGTCATAACGATTTGAATAAAGAATTGTTCTTATAGCCTTAGCTATTTGAACTAGTTCAGTAAATAAATTTATTTTTTAAATCTCTTAGTTATTAATTTTTAGAATATTATTACATTAATATTATTTTATTTTGAATAAGCTTTATGAACAGAAATAATTATTTTATGACATAACAAAAGGTTATAACAATTTGAAATATATAATTATTCAAATAGTCAGAATTGTTTGAACTAGTTCAATAAACAGATTTATTTTTTAAATCTTCTACTTATTAATTTTTGAAATATTAATAAATTAGTATTATTTTATTTTGAATAGGCTTGTATGATGAAAAATAATTGTTTTATGACAAAACAAAGGTTAATAATGATTTGAAATAGATAATTGTTCAAATGGCCATAATTATTTGAATTGATTCGGTAAATTGATTTATGTTTTAATTCAACAAAAGCTATTTTATGACAAAACAAAATGTCATAATAATTTAAAATAGATAATTGTTCATATAGTTTTAAATATTTGAACTGGTTCGGCAATCAAATTTATATTTTAATTCTCCTAATTATTAATTTTTGGAAGATTATTAGATTAGTGTTATTTTATTTCAAATAAACTTGTATGAATAAAAATAATTGTTTTATGATAGAACAAAAGGTTATAATGATTTGAAGTTTACAATTGTTCAAATAGTCATAACTATTTTAATTAGTTTGGTAAATAAATTTATTTTTTTACTTGTTAACTTTTGAAAGATTAATAAATTAGTATTATTTTATTCCAAATAAGCTTGAATGTTCAAATACAATTCTTATATGACAAAACAAAAGATAATAACGATTTGAAATAGATAATTGTTGACATGGCCATAATTATTTTAATTGATTCAGTAAACAAATTCACTTTTTAAATCACTTACTTATTAAATTTCAAAATATTAATAAATTAGTTTTATTTTATTTTGAATAAGCTTGTATGAACTGAAATAGATAATTATTCAAATAGTCATGACTATTTGATCTAGTTCGGTAAACATATTTATTTTTAAAATTTTTTACTTATTAATTCTTAAAATATTAATAAATTAGTTTTATTTTATTCCAAATACGCTTACATGAACAGAAATTATTGTTTTATAAGAGAACAAAAAGTCATAACTATTTGAAATAAATAATTTCTTAAGTAGCCATAACTCTTTAACCAGTTTAATAAATAGATTTCTTTTTTAAATCTCTTATTAATTTTTTAAATATCAATAGATTAGTATCATTTATTCCAAACAAACTTATATGAACAAAAACATTTGTTTTATGACAAAACAAAGGGACATAACTATTTGAAATAGATAATTGTTCAAATAATCAGAGTTAGTAAATTGGTTAGGTAAACAAAATTATTTTTTAAATCTCTTAGATAATAATTTTTGAAATATTAATAAATTCAGTTTATTTTATTCTAAAAAGCTAATGTGAATTGAAAAAATTGTTTTATGATAAAACAAAAATGATTTAAAATAGATAATTGTTCATACACTTATAACTATTTGAGCTAGTTTGGCAAACAAATTTATTTTTTAAATCTCTTAGTTATTAATTTTTAGAATATTATTTGATTAATATTATTTTATTTCAAATAAGCTTGTATGAATAGAAATAATTGTTTTGTGATAGAACTAAAGGTTATAATGATTTGAAGTATACAATTGTTCAAATAGTCATAATTATTTAAACTAGTTTAGTATATAGATTTATTTTTTAAATCTCTTACTTATTAATTTTTGAAAGATTAATAAATTAGCATTATTTTATTTCGAATAAACTTGTATGATCAAAAACAATTGTTATATGACCAAACAAAAGGTAATAACTATTTAAAATAGATAATTGTTGAAATGGCCATAATTATTTAAACTGATTCGGTAAACAGATTCAATTTTTAAATCACTAACTTATCAAATTTTGAAATATTAATAAATTAGTATTATTTTATTTTGAATAAACTTTTATAAATTAAAACAATTGTTTTATGACAAAACAAAAGGTCATAACGATTTTATATAGACAATTGTTCAAATAGCCATAACTATTGAATTTGTTTAGTAAACAAATTTATTTTTTTAATTCTTGCTTAGTAATTTTAAAATATTAGAAATTAATATTATATTATTTTGGATAAGCTTTTATGAACTGAAACAATTGTTTTATATCAAAACAAAAGGTCATAATGATTTTAAATAAATAATTGTTCAAATAGTCATAACTATTTGAACTTGTTTGGTAAATAGATTTATTTTTTCAAATCTTTTGCTTATTAATTTTTTGAATGTTAATAAAATTGGATTATTTTATTTTGAATAAACTTGTAAGATATGAAACAAATATTTTATGACTAAACAAATGTTCAGAACAATTGGAAATAGGTAATTATTCTAATAGTTTTATCTATTTAATTTGGTTCGGCAAACACATTTATTTTTTAAATCTCTTACTTATTAATTTTTGAAATATTGTCAAATTTGTATTATTTTTAACCAAATAAGCTTTTATGATAAAAAATAGTTCTTTTATGACAAAACAAAGATGTAACGATTTGAGATTGATAATTGTTCAAATAGTCATAATTATTTAAACTGATTCAGTAAACAAATTTATTTTTTAAATCTCTTATTAATTTTTGAAATATTAATAAATTAGTATTATCTTATTTTGAATAAGTTTGTATGACCAAAAACAATTGTTCTATGACAAAACAAAATGTCACAATAATTTGAAATAGATAATCGTTCAAATAGGCATAATTATTTTAACTGATTCGATAAACAAATTTATTTTTAAAATTTTTTAATTATTAATTTAGGAAATATTAATAAATTAGTATTACTTTATTCCATTTAAGCGTGTATTAACTGAAACAATTGTCTTATAACAAATCAAAAGGTTATAACGATTTTAAATAGACAATTATTCAAATAGTAATAACTATTTGAATTTGTTCGGTAAACAAATTTATTTTCTTAAATCTCTTTCTTATTAATTTTTTGAATGTTAATAAATTAGTATTAATTTATTCTTAATAGGCTTGTATGAACTAAAACAATTGTTTTATGACTAAAGAAAAAGTCAAAATGATTTGAAATAGATAATTGTTTTAATAGTTTTAACCATTTGAATTGATTTGGTTAATCAATTTTTTTTAAATCTCTTACTTATTAATTTTTGAAATATTAATAACTTAGTATTATTTTAATCAGAATAAAGGTAGTACAAAAAATTGTTGTACGAAAAAAAGTGATAACAATTTCAAATAGATAATCATTCATATAGTTTAAGCTATTTAAACTGGTTAGGCAATTAGATTTATTTTTTAATTTTCTTGGTTATTAAGTTTTGGAATATTATTAAATTATTATTATTTTATTCCAAATAAAATAGTATGAGCAGAACCAGTTGTTTGATGATAAAATAAAAGGTTATAACAATTTGAAATAGATAATTATTCAAATAGCCAAAACTATTTGAAATGATTTGTAAACAGATTTACATTTTAAATCTCTTACTGATTAATTTTTTAAGTATTAATAAATTAGATTATTTTATTTCAAATAAACTTACATTAACAAAAACAATTATTTTATGACAAAACAAAAAATAATGAAGATTTGGAATAAACAATTGTTCAAATAGTTATAATAATTTGAACTAGTTTGGTAAATAAAATTATTTTCTAAATCTTTTACTTATAAATTTTTGAAATATTAATAAATTATTTTTATTTTATTCCAAATAAGCTTGTACGAGTTGAAATAATTATTTTTTGATAAAACAAAAGGTCGTAATAATTTGAAATAAATAATTATTCATATAGTCATAACTGTTTAAATTGGTTCGGTAAACGGATTTATTTTTTAAATCTCTTAGTTATTAAATTTCAAAATATTACTAAATTAGTATTATATTATTCCAAATAAGTTTGTATGAACAAAAATAATTATTTTGTGATAGAACAAAAAATTATAACAATTTGAAATAGATAACTATTCAAATAGTCATAACTATTTGAACTAGTTCGGTAAACAAATTTAATTTTTAAATCCCTTATTAATTCTTAAAATATTAGCAAATTAATATTATTTTATTTCAAATAAGCTTGTATGTTGAAAAACAATCGTTTTATGACAAAACAAAAGGAAATAATGATTTGAAATCGATAGTTGTCCAAATAGCCATAATTATTTGAACTGATTAAGCATGTATGAACTGAAACAATTATTATATGACTAAACAATAGGTCATAACGATTTGAAATAGATAATTATTCTAATAGTTTTAACTATTTGAACTGGTTCGGCAAACATATTTATTTTTTAAATCTCTTATTAATTTTTAGAATATTATTAAATTAGTATTATTTTTATCTAAATAAGCTTGTATAATCAGAAACAATTGTTTTATGACAAAACAAAGATCATAATGGTTTGAGATTGATATTTCTTCAAATAGTCATAACTATTTGAATTGGTTAAGAAAACGGCTTTAGTTTTTAAATCTCTTGCTTATTAATTTTTGAAGTATTAATAAAGTAGTATTATTTTATTTCGGATAAGTTTTTATGAACTGAAATAATTATTTTATGATAAAACAAAAGGTCATAATGACTTTAAATAGATAATTGTTCAAATAGTCAAATCTATTTGAACTTGTTCGGCAACAGATTTATTTTTTTAAATCTCTTGCTCATTAATTTTTTGAATATTAATAAAGTAGTATTAATTTATTTTGAATAAGCTTATATGAACTAAAATAATTGTTTTATGACTAAAGAAAAGGTCAGAATGATTTGAAATAGATAATTGTTCTAATAGTCTTAACTATTTGAATTGGTTCGGCAAACACAATTATTTTTTAAATCTCTTTCTTATTAATTTTTGAAATACTATTAAATTAGTATTATTTTAATTTGAATAAGCTTGTATGAAAAGAAACAATTGTTTTATGATAAAATAAAGATCATAATAATTTGAGATAGATAATTGTTTAAATAGTCATAACTATGTAAATTGTTTTGGTAAATAGATTTAGTTTTTAAATCTCTTATTAATTTTCAAAATATTAATAAATCAATATTATTTTTTTGAATAATTTTGCTATGAACATAAACAATTGCTTTATGACAAAACAAAATTTCATAAAGATTTGAAATTGATAATTGTTCAAATGGACATGATTATATGAATTTGTTTGGTAAATAGATTTATTTTTTAAATCTCCTACTTATTAATTTTTAGAATATTAATAAATTAGTATTATTTTATTACGAATAAACTTGTATGAATAGAAACAATTATTTTATGACAAAGGAAAAGATCATAACTATTTGAAATAAATAATTATTAAAACAGTCATAACAATTTGAACTTGCTCGGTAAACATATTTATTTTTTAAATCTTTTACTTATTAATTTTTGAATATTATTAAACTAGTATTATTTTATTTTGAATATACTTGTATGAATAGAAACAATTAGTTTATGACAAAAAAAGATGTCATAACTATTTGAAATAGATAATTGTTTAAATAGTCATAACTATTTGAATGTGTTCAAAAAATATATTTATTTTTTAAATTTTTACTTATTAATTTTTTGAATATTAATAAATTATATTATTTTATTTGGAAAAAACTTGTATGAATAGAAACAATTATTTTATGACAAAACAAAATGCCATAATGATTTGAAATATAAAATTGTTCAAATAGTCATAACTATCAGAACTTGTTTGGTAAATGGATTCACTTTTTAAATCTTTTACTCATTAATTTTTGGAATATTAATAAATTAGCATTATTTTATTTTGAATAAGCCTATATGAACTGATGCAATTGATTTATGATGAAATAAAAAGTCATAATGATTTAAAATAGATAATTATTCAAATAGTTATGACTACTTGAACTTGTTTGGTAAACATATTTATTTTTAAAATCTTTTACTTATTAATTATCAAAATATTAATAAAATAATATTATTTTAATCCGAATAAATTTGTATGAACCAAAAACAAATTGTTTTATGATAGAACAAAAAGTCATAACAATTTGAAATAAATAATTGTTCAAATAGTTAAACTATTTAAACTTATTCGATAAACATATTTATTTTTTTAAATCTTTTACTTATTAATAGTTTGAATATTGATAAATTTGTTTTATTTTAATTGAAATAAGCTTGTATGAATGGAAAAAATTATTTTATGACCAAGCAAAAGGTTATAGTGATTTGAAATAGATAATTGTTCAAGTAGTAATAGCTATTTGAACTTGTTCAATAAATAGATTTAGTTTTTAAATATTTGCCTTATTAATTTTTTGAATATTAATAAATTAGAATTATGTTGTTCTGAATAAGCTTGTACAAATAGAAACAATTATTTTATGACAAATTAAAAGGTCAGAACTATTTGAAATAGATAATTATTCAAACTGTCATAATTATTTGCACTGGTTAGGCCAATAGATTCATTTTTTAAATCCATTACTTATTAGTTTTTAAAATGTTAATAAATTAGCATTACTTTATTCCAAATAAAACTGTATCAATAGAAACAATTGTTTTATGACAAAATAAATGGGAATAATGATTTGAAATTGTTCAAATTGTTATAACTAATTGAATCGGTTTAGCAAAGATATCTATTTTTTAAATCTCTTATTAATTTTCAAAATATTAATAGATTAATATTTTTTATTCTGAACAAAATTAAATGAACAAAAACATTTGTTTTATGACAAAACAAAAGTTCATAACAATTTAAAATAGATAATTATTCATATAGCCTCAACTATTTGAACTGGTTTGGCAAACAAATTCATTTTTTAAATCTCTAAGTTATTAATTTTCATAATATTATTAGATTAGTATTATTTTGTTTTGAATAAGCTTGTATTAACATAAATAATTTTTTATAACAAAACAAAAGGTTATAACAATTTGAAATATATAATTGGTCAAATAGTCATAACTATTTGAACTAGTTTGATAAACAGATTTATTTTTTAAATCTTCTACTCATTAATTTTTGAAAAATTAAAAATTAGTATTATTTTATTCCAATAAGCTTAAACAATGAAAAACAATTGTTTTATGACAAATCAAAAATTCATAATGATTTGAAATAGATAATTATTCAAATGGCCATAATTATTTGAATTGATTTGATAGACTAATTTATTTTTTAACTTTCCAACTTTTCAAATTTTGAAATATTAATAAAGTAATATTATTTTTTTTTACATCAGCTTTTATGAACTGAAAACAATTATTTTATTATAAAATAAAAGGTCATAATGATTTTAAATAGATAATTGTTCAAATAGACTTGACTATTTGAATTTGTCCAGTAAACAGATTTTTTTTTTAAATTCTTTGCTTATTAATTTTTTGAATGTTAATAGAATAGTATTATTTTATTTTGGATAAGCATGTATGAACTAAAATAATTATTTTATGACTAAACAAAAGGTCAGAATAATTTGAAATAGATAATTGTTCTAATAGTCTTAACTATTTGAACTAGTTTAGTAAATACGTTTATTTTTTAAATCTCTTACTTATTAATTTTAGAATATTATTAGTTTAGCAGTATTTTACTCCAAATACGCTTGTATGAATAGAAACAATTATTTTATGATAAAACAAAGATCATAACGATTTGAGATAGATAATTATTCAAACAGTCATAAATATTTGAATTGGTTTGGTAGACATATTTAGGCTTTAAATCTCTTATTAATTTTTGAAATATTAATAAATTAGTATTATTTTTTTCTAAATAATTTTGTATGAATAAAAATAATTGTTTTATGACAAACCAAAATGTTATAATGATTTGAAATAAATAATTGTTCAAATAGTCATAACTATTTGAATTCATTTGGTAAATAGATTTATTTTTTAAATCTTTTACTTATTAATTTTGAAATATGAATAAATTTATATTATTTTATTTAAAATAAACTTGCATCAATAGAACCAACTATTTTATGACAAAACAAAAGGTCATTATATTCTAAAATAGATAATTGTTTAGATAGTCATAACTATTTGAACTTATTCGGTAAACAAATTCTTTTTTTAATTCATTTACTCATTAATTTTTAGAATATTAATAAATTAGTATTATTTTACATCAAATAAGCTTATATAAACTGAAACAATTATTTTATTACAAAAGAAAAGGTCAAAATAATTTGAAACAGATAATTATTCAAATAGTCATGACTATTTGAACTTGTTTGATAAACATATTTTTTTTATAAATTTTTTACTTATTAATTGTTGAAATAGTAATAAATTAATATTATTTTAATCTGGGTATGATTGTATGAATAGAAGCTATTGTTTTATAACAAAACAAAAAGTCATAACAATTTAAAATAAATAATTGCTCAAATAGTCATAACTTTTTTAATTTATTTGTTATACAAATTTATTTTTTAAATCTCTTATTAATTTTTGACATATTAGTAGATTAGTATTTTTTTATTCCGAACAAACTTATGTGAAGAAAAACATTTTTTTACAACAAAACAAATGGTCATAACGATTTAAAATAGATAATTATTCATATAACCTTAATTATTTGAACTGGCTTGGCAAACAAATTTATTTTTAAATCTCTTAGTTATTAATTTTCTTAATATTATTAGATTAGTATTATTTTATTTTGAATAAGGTTGTATGAAAATAAATAATTGTTTCATGACAAAACAAAAGGTTATAATGATTTGAAATATATAATTGATCAAATAGTCATAACTATTTGAACTAGTTTGATAAACAAATTCATTTTTTGAAATATTAAAAATTAGTATTATTTTATTTTGAATAGGCTTATACAAAGGAAAAACAATAGTTTTATGACAAAACAAAAGTTCATAATGATTTGAAATATATAATTGTTCAAATGACCATAATTATTTAAATTGATTTGATAAACTGATTTATTTTGAAAATATGCAACTTCTTTATTTCTAAAATATTAGTAAAGTAATATTATTTTTTTGTTTTATTATAAAATAAAAGGCGATAATGATTTTAAATAGACAATTATTCAAATAGACTTGACTATTTGAATTTGTTTGGTAAACAGATTTGTTTTTTTAAATTTCTTGTTTATTAATTTTTTGAATGCTAATAGAACAATATTATTTTATTTTGGAGAAGTATGTATGAACTGAAACAATTATTTTATGATTAAAAAAAGGTCAAAATGATTTGAAATAGATAATTGTTCTAATAGTCTTAACTATTTAAATTGGTTTGGCAAATACATTTATTTTTAAAATCTCTTATTTATTAATTTTAGAATATTATTAGTTTAGCTATATTTTACTTTGAATAAGCTTATATGAATAGAAACAATTATTTTATCATAAAACAAAAATCATAATGATTTAAGATAAATAATTATTCAAATAGTCATAACTGTTTGAACTGGTCTGATAAACAGATTTATCTTTTAAATCACTTATTAATTTTTGAAATATTAATAAATTAGTATTATTTTATTCTGAATAATTTTGTATAAATAAAAATAATTGTTTTATGACAAACAAAATGTCATAACGATTTAAAATAAATAATTATTCATATAGTCTTAACTATTTGAACTCGTTCAATAAAAAGATTTATTTTTTAAATCTTTTACTTATTAATTTTCGGAATATTAATAAATTTATATTATTTTATTTGAAATAAGCTTGCATCAATAGAACCAATTGTTTTATAACAAAACAAAAGGTCATTATATTTTGAAATTGATAATTGTTTAGATTGTCATAACTATTTAAACTTATTTGGTAAACAGATTCTTTTTTAATTCTCTTACTCATTTATTTTTGGAATATTAATAAATTAGTATTATTTTACATCAAATAAGCTTATATGAATTGAAACAATTGTTTTATTGCAAAAGAAAAAGCCACAATGATTTGAAATATATAATTACTCAAATAGTCCTAACTATTTGAACTTGTTTGGTAAACATATTTATTTTTTAAATCTTTTACTTATTAATTATCAAAATATTAATAAATTAATATTATTTTAATATGAATATATTTGTATGGACAGAAACTATTATATTATATAACAATTGTTTTTGATCATACAAGCTTATTCAAAATAAAATAATTCTAATTTTTTAATTTTTAAAAATTAATAAGTAAGATATTTAAAAAATAAATTTATTTACTGAACCAGTTTGAATAGTTATGACTATTTGAATAATTGTATACTTCAAATTATTATAACCTTTTGTTCTATCATAAAAAACAATATTTTTGTTCATACAAGCTTATTCGAAATAAAATAGTACTAATCTAATAATATTTCAAAAATTAATAACGAGATATAATAAATAATTTTGTCTGCTAAACCAGTTGATATACTTATGACTATTTGAATAATTATTTATTTCAAATCATTATGACCTTTTGTTATGTCATAAAACAAATGTTTTTATTCAAATAAGTATGTTTGAAATAAAATAATATTAATTTATTAATATTTTGAAAATTAATAAGTAAGAGAATTAAAAAATAAATTTATTTACTAAACCAGTTCAATTAGTTATAATTATTTAAACAATTATTTGTTTCAAATAGTTATGACTATTTGTTTTGTCATAAAACAATTATTTTTTTTCATACAATCTTATTCAGAATAAAAAAATGCTAATTTATTAATATTCTAAAAATTAATAAGTAATAGATTTTAAAAAAAAAATCTGTTGGCCTAACCAATATAAATAGTTATGATAGTTTGAAAAATTATCTATTTCAAATAGTTATAATCATTTGTTTTATCACAAAGCAATTGTTTCTATTCGTACGTGCTTATTTGAAATAATATAATTCTAATTTATTAATATTTTGAAAATTAATAAGAGATTTAAAAAAAAATCTATTCACTGAACAAGTTCAAATAGTTATGATTATTTAAACAATTTATTCTATTCACGAAAGCTTATTTCACATAAAATAATACAAATTTGTTAATATTCAAAAAATTAATAAGTAAAAAATTTAAAAAATAAATTTGTTTACTAAATAAGTTTAAATAGTTATTATTATTTAAATAATTATTTATTTTAAATTGTTATGACTTTTTGTTTTGTCATAAAACAATTGTTTTTGTTCATACAAGCTTAGTCGGATTAGAAAATATTAATTTATTAATATTTAGACAATTAATAAGTAAAATATTTTAAAAATAAATATGTTTACCTAACAAGTCCAAATAGTCATAACTCTTTGAATAACTATCTACTTCAAGTCATTATGACCTTGTGTTTTGTTATAAAACAATTGTACCAGTTCATATAGGCTTATTTGAAATAAAATAATACTAATTTATTAATATTTTACAAATTAATGAGCAAGAGATTTAAAAAATAAATTTGTTTACCTAACAAGTTCAAATAGCTATGACTATTTAGGCAATTATCTATTTAAAATCATTATGACTTTTGTTTTGTCATACAACAATTGTTTCTATTCATACAAGCTTATTATGAATAAAATAATATAAATTTATTAATATTCCAAAATTTATTAAGTAGAAATTTAAAAAATAGATTTGCTTTCTAAACACGTTCAAATAGTTATGACTATTTGAACAATTATCTATTTTAAATATTTATGACCTTTCATTTTGTCATAAATCAATTGTTTCTTTTCATACAAGCTTACTCGAAATAAAATAATATTAATTTATTAATATTCCAAAAATTAATATGTAAAAGATTTAAGAAATAAATTTGTTTACCAAGCATGCTCAAATAGTTATGATTGTTTGAACAATTATTTATTTCAAATAGTTATGATCTTTTGTTTTATCATAAATTAATTATTTCTATTCATACAAGTTTATTCAAAATAAAATAATATTAATTTATTAATATTTTGAAAATTAATAGGTAGGAGATTTAAAAATAAATCTATTTATCAAACAAGTTCAAATAGTCATGTCCATTTGAACAATTATCTATTTCAAATGATTATGATTTTTTGTTTTGTCGTAAAACAATTGTTTCTGTTTATACAAAATTATTCAAAATAAAATAATACTGATTTATTAATATTTTAAAAATTAATTAGAGATTTAAAAACTAAATCTATTTACCAAACCAATTCAAATAGTTATGACTATTTTAACAATTATCTATCTCAAATCGTTCTGATCTTTATTTTGTCATAGAACAATTGCTTTTTTCATATAAACTTATTTGAATTAGGATAATACTAGTTTAATAATAAAAAATAAATGTGTTTTGCCAAACCAGTTCAAATAGTAGAATAATTATCTATTTCAAATTGTTCTAACCTTTTTGTTTAGTCATAAAACAATTATTTCAGTTCATACTAGCTTATTTGGAATAAAAAATATTAATTTATTAATATTAGAAAAATTAATAAGCAAAGATTTAAAAAAATAAATTTGTTTATCGAAGAAGCTTAAATAGATATGACTATTTGAATAATTATTTATTTAAAATCGTTATGACCTTTATAAATAATACTACTTTATTAATATTTCAAAAATTATTAAGGAAGAGATTAAAAACTAAAGTTGTTTTTTTAACCAGTTCAAATAGTTATAACTATTTGAATAAATATCAATCTCAAATCATTATGATCTTTATTTTTCATAAAAAAATTGTTTCTGATCATACAAGCTTATTAAGATAAAAATAATTAAAAAAATAATAATTTAATAATATTTGAAAAATTAATAAGTAAGAGATTTAAAAAATAAATGTATTTGCTGAATTATTTCAAATGATTAAGACTATTAAAATAATTATCTATTTCAAATCATTCTAACCTTTTGTTTAGTCATAAAATAATTGTCTCAGTTCATACAAGCTTATTTGGAATAAAATAATACTAATTTATTAATATTAAAAAATTAATAAGCAAGAGATTTGAAAAATAAATTCGTTTATCAAACAAGTTCAAATAATTATGATTATTTGAATAATTATCTATTTAAAATCATTATGAACTTTTGATTTGCCATAAAACAATTGTTTCAATTCATAAAAGCTTATCCAAAATAAAATAATATTTCAAAAATTAATAAGTAAGAGATTTAAAAAATAAATTAGTTAACCGAATTGTTAAAATAAATATGGCCATTTGAACAATTATCTATTTCAAATCATTATTACCTTTTGTTTTCTCATAAAATAATTTTTTTTCAACATACAATCTTATTTGAAATAAAAACGATATTATCTTTTGTTTTTTCATAAAACAATTGTTTTTCAACCTCCAAGCTTATTTCAAATAAAATAATACTAATTTATTAATATTTCAAGAATTAGTAAGAGATTTAAAAAATAAATCTGTTTACCAAATTAGTTCAAATAGTTATGACTATTTGAACAAATATCTATTTCAAATTGTTATAACCTTTTATTCTATCATAAAATAATTATTTCTATTCATACAAGTTATTCGAAATAAAATAATATTAATTTAATAATATTCTAAAAATTCATAACTAAAGTTTTAAAAAATAAATCCATTTACCAAACCAGTTCAAATAGTTAAGACTATATGAACAATTATCTATTTGAAATCGTTATGACTTTTGTTTTGTCATAAGACAATTATTTCAGCTCATACAAGTTTAGTCAAAATAAAAAAAAAATTTGTTAATATTTCAAAATTTTATAAGTAAAAGATTTAAAAAATAATTCTATTTACTGAACCAGTTCAAATTAGTATAACTATTTGAACAATTATCTATTTCAAATTGTTATTACTTTTTTTTTTGTGATAAAACAATTGTTTTTGTTCATATAAGTTTGTTCAAAATAAAATAATACTAATTTTAGAAAATTAATCAGTAAGAGATTTAAAACATAAATCTGTTTACCAAACCATTTCAAATAGTTTTGGCTATTTGAATAATTATCTATTTCAAATTGTTATAACCTTTTGTTTTGTCATCAAACAATTGGTTCTGTTCATTCTATTTTATTTGAAATAAAATAATATTAATTTAATAATATTCTGAAACTTAATAACCAAGAAAATAAAAAATAAATCTAATTGTGGAACCAATTCAAATAGTTAAGACTATAAGAACGATTATCAATTTAAAATTGTTATGATCTTTTGTTTTGTCATAAAATAATTTTTTATTCATACAAGCTTATTCGAAATAAAATAGTACAAATTTAATAATATTTCAAAAATTAATAAATAAGAGATTTGAAAAATAAATTTGTTTACTGAACTAGTTCATATGGTTAAGACTATTATAATAGTTATCTATTTCAAATCGTTTTGACCTTTCATTTAGTCTTAAAAAAATTGCTTAAGTTCATTCAAGCTTATCCAGAATAAATTAATACTAATTTATCAGCATTTGAAAAATTAATAAGAAAGAGATTTTAAAAAATAAATCTATTTACCGAACAAGTTCAAATAGTTATTCCTATTTGAACAATTGTCTATTTAAAATCATTATGACCTTTTATTTTGTCATAAAACAACTGTTTTACCTAATACAAGCTTATACGGAATAAAATAATACTAGTTTATTAATATTTCTAAAATTAATAATTAAGAGATTTAAAAAATAAATTTGTTTACTGAATCAGTTAAAATAATTATGGCTATTTGAACAATTATTTATTTCAAATAATTATGACCTTTAGTTTTATTATAAAACAATTGTTTTTGATCATACAAGCTTATTTGAAATAAAATAATACTAATTTATTAATATTTCAAAAATTAATAACTAAGAGATTTAAAAAACTAAATATGTTTATTGAGCTAGTTTGAATAGTTATAACTATTTCAACAATTATCAATCTTAAATCATTATGATATTTGCTTTGTCATAAAATAATTGTTTCTAATCATATAAGCTTATTCAGTTAAGAATAATACTAACTGAATAATATTCTAAAAATTAATAAGTAAGAGATTTAAAAAATAAATATGTTTGTTAAACTAGTTCAAATGGTTAAAATTATTAGAATAATTATCTATTTCAAATCATTCTGACCATTTTTTAGTCATAAAATATTTGTTTCATATAATACAAGCTTATTCAAAATAAAATAATCTAAATATATTAACATTCAAAAAATTAATAAGCAAGAGATTTGAAAAAATAAATTTATTTACCGAACAAGCTCAAATAATTATGACTATTTGAACAATTACTTATTTAAAATTGTTATGACCTTTTGTTTTGTCATAAAACAATCATTTTAGTTCAAAAAAGCTTATCCAAAATAAAATAATACTAATTTATTAATATTTCAAAAATTAATAAGCAAGAGTTTTAAAAAATAAATCTATTTTCTAAACAAATTTAAATAGTTACGACTATTTGAACAATTGTATATTTAAAATCATTATGACCTTTTGTTTTGTCATAAAATAATTGTTTCAATTCATACCAGCTTATTTGAAATAAAACAATAATAATTTATTAATATTTTGAAAATTAATAAGTGATTTAAAAAATGAATCTATTTACCAAATCAGTTTAAATAATTATGATAATTTTAACAATTATCTATTTCAAATCATTATGAACATTTGTTTTGTCATAAAACAATTGTTTTTCATCATACAAGCTTATTTGAAATAAAATATACTAATTTATTAATATTTCAAAAATTAATAAGAGATTTAAAAAATAAATTTGTTTACTAATAAAATGAATTTATTAATATTTCAAAAATTAATAAGAGATTTTAAAAAATAATTCTATTTACCTAACCAATTCAAATAATTATAATAATTTGAATAATTATCTGTTTTAAATTGTTATAACCTTTTGTTTTGTCATAAAACAAATGTTTTTGTTCATATAAGTTTGTTCGGAATAAAGTAATACTAGTCTCTTAATATTTTGAAAACTAATAAGAGATTTACAAAATAAATCTATTTATCCAATTAGTTTAAATTGTTATGACTATTTAACAAATTATTTATTTCAAATTGTTATGACATTTTGTTTTGCTATAAAACAATTGGTTTTGTTCATACAAGCTTATTTGAATTGAAATAATACTAATTTATTAATATTTTGACAATTAATAAGTAAAAAATTCAAAAAAATATGTTTACCTAACTAGATCAATTAGTCATGCCTATTTAAATAATTATTTATTTCAAATCATTATGACTTTTTGATTTGTCATAAAAGAATTGTTTCAATTCATATAAATTTATTTGAAATAAAATAATACCAATTTATTAATAATTTGAAAATTAATAATTAAGAGATTTAAAAAAATAAATTTATTTATCGGATAAGTTTAAATAATTATGATAATTTGAACAATTATTTATTTGAAATCACTATAACCTTTTGTTTTATCATAAAATAATTTTTTAATATATAAATTTATTAATATTAAGATAATTAATTAGTAAAAAATTAAAAGATAAATCTGTTTATCAAACTAGTTCAAATCGTTATGACTATTTGAATAATTATTTATTTCAAATTATTATGATTTTTTGTTTTGCCATAAAATAATTGTTTTTGTTCATACAAGGTTATTCATATTAAAATAATCTTAATTTATTAATTTTTTGACAATTAATAAGTAGAAGATTTAAAAAATAAATACATTTACCAAACAAGTTGAAATAGTTATGACAATTTGAATAACTAACTATTTCAAATCATTATGACCTTTTGTTTTGTAATAAAACAATTGTTTCAGTTCAAATAAATTTATTTGAAATAAAATAATACTAATTTATTAATATTCCAAAAATTAATGAGTAAGAGAATTAAATCTATTTACCAACTATGTTTAAATAGCTAAGACTATCTGAACAATTATCTATTTTAAAACATTATGACCTTTTGTTTTATCACAAATAATTGTTTTCATTCATGCAAGCTTATTTTGAATAAAATAATATAAATTTATTAATAATCCAAAAAGTAATGAATAACAATTTTAAAAATAAATATGTTTTCTTAACATTTTCAAATAGTTATGACAATTTTATTTTGTTATAAACCAATTATTTCTGTTCATAAAAGCTTATTAAGAATAAAATAATACTAATTTATTAAAAATCCAAAAATTAATAAGTAAAAGATTTAAAAAATAATTTTTTTTACCGAGCGAGTTCAAATAGTTATGACTATTTAAATAATTATTTATTTTAAATCGTTATGATCTTTTGATTTGTTGTAAAACAATTGCTTCTATTCATACAAGCTTACTTGAAATAAAATAATATTAATTTATTAATATTCTAAAAGTTAATAAGTAGTAGATTTAAAAAATAAATTTGTTCACCAAATAAGTTCAAATAGTCATGTCAATTTAAACTATTATTTATTTTAAATCGTTATGACATTTTGTTTTGTCATAAAACAATTGTTTCTATTCATATAAAATTATTCAAAATAAAATAATATTAATTTATTAATATTTCAGAAATTAATAAGAGATTTAAAAACTAAATCTATTTATCGAACCAATTCAAATAGTTATAACTATTTGAAAAATTATCTATCACAAATCATTATGATTTTTGTTTTGTCATAAAATAATTGTTTTTGTTCATACAAGCTTATTTGGAGTAAAATATTGCTAAATTAATAATATAATAAAAATTGATAAGTAAGAGATTTAAACAATAAATGTGTTTGTTGAACTAGTTCAAATAGTGAAAACTATTAAAACTATTATCTATTTCAAATTGTTCTGACCGTTTGTTTAGTCATAAAATAATTTTTTTAGTTCATACATGCTTATTCCAAATAAAATAATACTAATTTAGTAACATTCAAAAATTAATGAGCAAGAAATTAAAAAAATAAATCTGTTTATCGAACAAGTTCAAATAGTTATGACTATTTGAACAATTATCTATTTAAAATAAATATGACCTTTTGTTTTATCATAAAACAATTGTTTCAGTTCATAAAAGCTTATGCAAAATAAAATAATTTACTTTATTAATATTTCAAGAATTGATAAGTTAGAAATTTAAAAATAAGTTAGTTTATTGAATCAGTTCAAATAATTATGGCCATTTGAACAATTACTATTTCAAATCATTATGAACTTTTGTTTTATCATAAAATAATTGGTTTTCATTGTACAAGCATATTTAGAATAAAATAATACTAATTTATTAATATTTCAAAAATTAATAAGTAGTAGATTTAAAAAATAAATCTATTTACCGAACTAGCTCATATTTGAATAATTATCTATTTCAAATCGTTATAACCTTTTGTTCCATTATAAAATAATTGTTTTAGTTCATATAAGCCTTTCAAAATAAAATAACACTAATTTAATAATATTTTAAAAATGAATAACAAAGAGATTTAAAAAATAAATCTGTTTACCGAAGTAGTTCAAACAATTAAGAATTTATGAATAATTATGTATTTCAAATTGTTGTGACCTTTTGTTTTGTCATAAAATAATTGTTTCAATTCATACAAGCCTATTCAAAATAAAATAGTACTAATTTATTAATGTTTAAAAATTAATAAGTAAGAGATTTAAAATATGAATATGTTTACTGAATCAATTGAAATAATTATGGCCATGTCAACAACTATCTATTTCAAATTATTATTACCTTTTGTTTGGTCATAAAATAGTTTTTTTTGAATATTCAAGCTTATTTGAAATAAAATAATATCAATTTATTAATCTTTCAAAAATTAATAAGGAAGATATTTAAAAAATAAATTTGTTTATTGAACTAATTCAAATAGTTATGACTATTTGAACAATTGTAAACTTCAAATCATTATAACAATTTGTTCTATCATAAAACAATTATTTCTATTCATACTAGCTTATTGGAAAAAAAATAATACTAATATAATAATATTCCAAAAATTAATAACTAAGAGATTTAAAAAATAAATTTGATGGTCAAACCAGTTTAAATAGTTAAGACTATATGACCAATTATCTATTTCAAATCATTATGACATTTTGTTTTGTCATAAAAAATTTTTTTAATTCATACTAGCTTATTCAGAATAAAATAAAATGAATTTATTAATATTTCAAAATTAATAAGTAAGAGATTTAAAAAATAATTTTGTTTACCTAATCAATTCAAATAATTATCACTATTTGAACAATTATCTATTTCAAATTGTTATGACCTTTTATTTTGTCATAAAATAAATGTTTTTGTTCATATAAGTTTGCTCAGAATAAAATAATACTAATCCTATTAATATTTCAAAAATTAATAAGAGATTTAAAAAATAAATCTATTTATCAAACCAGTTCAAATAGTTATGACTACTTGAATAATTATTTACTTCAAATCATTATGACTTTTTGTTCTATTATATGTTCATACAAGCTTATTTGGGTTAAAATAATACTGATTTACTAAAATTTCAACAATTAATAAGTAAAAATTTTTAAAATAAATATATTTATCGAACTAGATCAAATCATTATGACTTTTTGTTTTATCATAAAAAAATTATTTCTGTTTATATAAGCTTATTTGACATAAAATAATACTAAGTTATTACTATTCCAAAAATTAATAATTAAGAGATTTAAAAAATGAATCTATTTGCCTAACAAATTTAAATAATTATGACTATTTTGAATAATTATTTATTTGAAATTGCTATAACCTTTTGTTTTGTTATAAAATGATTTTTTCTATTCATACAAGCTTATTTCAAATAAAATAATACAAAATTATTAATATTAAGACAATTAACAAGTAAAAGATTTAAAAAATAAATCTATTACCAGACAAGTTCGAATCGTGATGACTATTTGAGCAATTATTTATTTCAACTTGTTATGATTTTTTGTTTTGTCATAAAAAAATTGTTTCTGTTCATACAAGCTTATTTGGATTAAAATAATTTTAATTTATTAATATTTTGACAATTAATAAACAAAAGATTTACAAAATAAATATGTTTGCTGAACAAGTTTAAATAGTCATAACTATTTGAATAATTATCAATTTCAAATCATTATGACCTTTTCTTTAGTAATAAAATAATTTTTTCAGTTCATATAAGCATATTTGAAGTAAAATAATACTAATTTATTAATATTTAAAAAATTTATGAGTAAGAGAATTAAAAAAAAATCTGATTATGGAACAAGTTCAAATAGTTATGACAATCTAAACAATTATCTATTTCAAAACATTATGACCTTTTGTTTTGTCATAAAACAATTGGTTTTATTCATGCAAGAATAAAATAATATATATTTATTAATATTCCAAAAATTAATAAGTAAAAGTTTAAAAAATAAATCTATTTTCTTAACGCGTTCAAATAGTTTTGACTATTTGAACAATTATCTATTTCAAATCGTTATGACCTTTTGTTTTATGATAAACCAATTGTTTCTATTAATACAAACTTATTCAAAATAAAATAATACTAATTTATTAAAATTCAAAAAATTAATAAGTAAAAGATTAAAAAAATAAATCTATTTACCAAGCAAGTTCAAATAGTTATGACTATTTGAACAATTACTTAGTTCAAATTGTTATAATCATTTGTTTTGTCATAAAAAAGTTGTTTCTATTCAAACAAGTTTATTCAAAATAAAATAATACTAATTTATTATTATTATAAAATTAATGAGTTGTAGACTTAAAAACTTAATCTTTTACTGAAAAAGTTTAAAGAGTCATATGTCCATTTGAATTATTATCTATTTTAAATCATTATGATATTTTGTTTTATTGTAAAACAATTATTTTTATTCATACAAAATTATTCAAAATAAAATAACACTAATTATTAATGCTTCAAAAATTAATAAGAGATTAAAAACCTAAATCTGT